>PISX010007070.1:16315-92163 GCA_004024625.1 Mellivora capensis
GGCAACCCACGGAATGGGAGAAGATATTTGCAAATGACAGTACAGACAAAAGGTTGATATCCAAGATCTATAAAGAACTTCTCAAACTCAACACATGCAAAACAGATAATCACATCAAAAAATGGGCAGAAGATATGAACAGACACTTCTCCAATGAAGACATACAAATGGCTATCAGACACATGAAAAAATGTTCATCGTCACTAGCCATCAGGGAGATTCAAATTAAAACCACATTGAGACACCACCTCACACCAGTTAGAATGGCCAAAATCAGCAAGACAGGAAACAACGTGTGTTGGAGAGGATGTGGAGAAAGGGGAACCCTCTTACACTGTTGGTGGGAATGCAAGCTGGTGCAGCCACTCTGGAGAACAGTGTGGAGGTTCCTCAAGAAGTTAAAAATGGAGCTTCCCTATGACCCTGCAATTGCGCTCCTGGGTATTTACCCCAAAGATACAGATGTGGTGAAAAGAAGGGCCATCTGTACCCCAATGTTTATAGCAGCAATGGCCACGGTCGCCAAACTGTGGAAAGAACCAAGATGCCCTTCAACGGACGAATGGATAAAGAAGATGTGGTCCATATACACTATGGAGTATTATGCCTCCATCAGATCAAAATCCATATAATTCTTTTTAAATAAGCATCCTCTCATTTTCTTTCTTCACAGTGCAGTCACTCAAAATAGCAGTTAGTATCCCTCGTTCCTTACTTCTCAATCATTTTACCACCACACACACACTGACTTTATCCTATTTCAGTGACATTGCCAAATGCCATCCATCATTCTCTCCAATTGTATAATTTTCATTTCACTTCTCTGTTGTATCTGTAATCCTTTTGAGAATCTTTATTGCCTTCTGTGAAGCCATACTCTTACAATGTTTATGAGTTTTATGAGTTTTCTGAAATTCCTCTCCTAAGAACAAAAACTCAGGTTTTTGTTGTGATTTTCCTGCTCTGTGTTCCTCCATTTCTAATGAGAATTCTTTCCAACTTTGTTTTCAAACAATGCTACATTGAATTTTTGTTTCCCTATGGCACTCTTGATGGGTGTAGGCAGTGAGCACTTTAAATCATACCAGTTATTCAGGAAATTATCTCTGAAATATTTAGGAAATTTATGATCCCGCCAGCAGTTTATTATTACTTCTTTCCTATTAATCCACATGCTGGCCAAACATGGAATTTTGAGAGTATCTAATATATACTAATTGAATGGAATAAACTGTCATCACTGTTGTAGTTAATTCATATATTCATTAGCCTCTGGTTTTTCCTCTTATGCTACTTCTTTTTTTTATTGTTTGTTTGTTGTCCTTGTTTATCTTTTTTTTTGATATATGGTTGTTTTCAAATTTTGTATTTAAATTAGCTACTTGTTGTCTTATATGTGACTATCTTTCAGCAGTTCTTTATTTTTTGACATTACTCATGCTTTGGACATCACAGAGACCTAGAAATCTTAATAGAGCCTAATTTTGATATGGAATACAGTGTAGCAAACTTTTTCTTGTGTAGCAAACTTTTTCTTTCTTTAATTTTTGAAAAGTTTTTGTAGAATCACAAAATAAGTTATCTGCTATATTAAATGATACTTTTTCTTGGTTTTTGTATATATAAATTCTTTGCTATTATTGATTTATTTGAATGCAATATTTTTATATTTGATACAGTTACTCTGCTAAGTAGATTTTAGCTGTCTCCACAGTGCATATTGATTTTCTTGAATTTTTTACATCGTTATGTAATTTTTAAGAAAATCATCCTTTCCTTTCATTTTTTGCTTTTGGTTCCTCAACTTTTTGGTTATATTTTTTGGCGAGGATTTTTAGTACTTTGCTGATTTATAATAGTAAACAAGCTGGCATTTTGCTTACATTAAAGGAAATGACTGTATTTTCCCCCTTGAGTGTGATGTTGCTTTGATTTTGGGCAGAGAAGTTTATTAAGTTGCTAGGATTTATCATAATCGGTACATGTCTTTTCTGGATCTACTCTGAGTTTTTTTTTTTTTGTCTTCAGTTAATGTGGTGATTTACAATGATAACTTTTAAATACCAACCCATTCTTGTATTTCTAAGGCAAATTATACTAGGTAATGAGTTTAAAAACTTTCAATTTTTATTCTTTGTCCAAATTCTTTGTATAATACATAGGCTTCTCTCTGTCCATGATATTTTCCTAAAATTAAAATTTGATAATTTGTGGAATACCTTTGTTTTCAGAGAGAAAGTTTTTGACTATTGATTTGATTTATAAAAGACTATTTTTTTTTTTTTAGAGTTTCTTATTATTCTTAAATCACTCCTGTACTCTTGGGTAATTGTCTTACTTTTCTGTTTCTGCCTAGCAAATTAACAAAAATTTACTAGGTTACAACATCAGACATTTTTATCTCTGTTTCCATTGGTCAAGAATCTGGGTGGAGCTCACCTGGGGTTTCTACTCAAGGGATCCAAAGGCTGCAGTTAAGGAATCTGCAGAGTTGTATTCTCATTAGGGGCTTCTCCAGGAGGGAGAATATCTCCCACCTCAGGGAAAGACCCTGTCCCTTCTTTAAGAACTTTAACATGTAAATCAGGTCAATCCAAGATAATCTTTTGATTTAACTCAAAGTCAACAGATTTGGGACACTAATTACATCTGCAACATTTCCTTTTTCTGTATTTTTCTGTTTACAAGCAAGTCCCAGGTTGCACTTGTACTTAAGGGGAGGAGACTGTATAAAGGTCTGGCTTATTACAGGTAACCCTAGGGTGTGTCCACCATAAAATATTCCCTTATAAAAATGATTTTCTAGGGTTTGTGGAGAAGTGTCCCATTTTTATATGCCTAATATAATTGAACTCTACTTCCCCTTTGTTTTCCATCAGTCTTGCTACTGGTTGGCGTATTTATTAAGAGTACTTATTGGTGTATTTATTACATCCTGGATTTTTGGCTTAGTTGATATGGTCATTTTTACAAGTAAACTGGAACATAATTATGAGCGTGCAGAGTTCAACTCACATAGAACATTTTAGTTCGAGATTCAGATAAATTTTAACAGAATTTATTTTTTAGAGCAGTTTTAGGTTCACAGAAAAATTGAGCAGGAAGAACAGAGAGTTCCTAGATATGCACTGCCCCCATGTCCAAGCAAACTCCCCCACTATCAACATCCTGAGCTACTGTGTACATTTGTTATAGTTGATGCACTCGCATTAACATGTTATCACTGAAAGTCCATAGTTTACATTAGGGTCCACTCTTGGTGTTGTACATTCTGTGGGTTTGACAAATGTGTAATGATATTTATCTACCATTATAATATCATAAAGAATGGTTTCATTGCCCCAGAAATTCTTTGTGATCCCTGTCTTGGCCTCTCTGGAAACCACTGGTCTTATTACTGTATACATAGTCTTGTCTTTCTCAGAATGTCTTATAGCAGGAATTACATAGTATGTAGCATGTTCAGATTGGCATCTTTCATTTAGTAATATGCCTTTAAATTTCCTCCATGTCTTTTCATGGCTGGTAGTTCATGTCTTTTGAGCAGTGAGAAATGTCTGCTATGTGGATGTACAAGTTTATTTATCTCTGTGTATTTACTTGCTAAAGGACATCTTTGTTGCTTTCCAGTTTCAACAACTAGGTAAACATTTGCCTGCAGGTTTTTGTGTGGGCATAAGTTTTCAATTCCTTTGGATAAATATCAAGGAGTGTGATTGCTGGACTATAGAGTAAGATTTTGTTTGGTTTTGTAGGAAACCACCAACTGTCTTACAAAGAGGCTGTACCATTTTGCATTGCCACTAGTAATGGATAAGAGTTCCTCTTGTTCCACATCCTCACCAACATTTGGTGTTGTGAATGTTACAGATTTTGGTTATTCTAATAACTCTGTAGAAGTATCTCATTGTTATATGGATTTGCATTTATCTGATGACAAATGGTGTGGAACATCTTTTCTTATGCTTATTTGCCATCTGTAGGACTTTTGTGATATGTCTCTTCAGGGTTTTTAGTATTTTATAGATGAGGATGTTCATTTTCCTATTGTTGAGTTTTAAGATCTTCTTGGATATTTTGGATAAAAGTCCTTTATCCAAATATGTCTTTTGCACACTTTTTTTTTCCCCAGCACATGGCTTATTTTCACTCTCTCTTGACAATGTCTTTCTTAGAGCAGAAGTTTTGATTTTAATGAAGTCCAGCTTATCAAATATTTCTTTCATGGATCATGTCTTTGGTATTATATGAAAAAGTCATCATCATGCTTCAGGTCACTAATTTTCGGTTTTCTTTAGGAGTTCTAGAGTTTTATGTTTTATATTTACAAGTGAGATCTAGTTCAGATTAATGTTTGTGAAAGGTTTAAACTCTGTGTCTGGAATCATTCTTTTGCTTGTGGATGTCTAGTTGTTTCAGCACCATTTTTTTCCCTTTTTCTTTCTTTCTATTTTATTTTATTTTATTTTATTTTATTTTATTTTATTTTATTTTTTCTGTGTTCCAAGTTTCATTGCTTTTGCACCACACCCAGTCCAGGACCATTTTTGAAGTGACTCTCTTTTCTCCATTGTGTTACCTTTGCTCCTTTGCAAAGATTAGTTGACTATATGTATGTGGGTCTGTTTCTGGGTTCTCTGTTCTGTTCCATTGATGTATTTATGTATTCTTTCACTGGTACTATAATGTATTGATTACTATAGCTTTATAGTAAGTGAGTCTGAAAGTCAGATAGTGTCTGCCCTCCAACTTCATTCTCCTCCTTCAATGCTGAGTTGGCTATTCTGGGTCTTTTGCTATTCAAATATTTTCCCCTCAACTTTATTGAGATAAAATTGACATATAATATTGTGCAAATTTAAGATTTACAACACTATTGATTTGACGCATTTTTATATTACATAATATGACTGCCACCTCAGTGACAAAACTAATACCTTCATCAGGTCACATAATTACCATTTCTTTTTTGTGGTGAGAATATTTAAGATCTATTCTCTGAGGAACTTTCAAATATATAGTATGGTGTTGCTACCTGTGATCACAATGTTGTGCTTTAGATTCTCAGAATTTATTCATCTTCTAAATGGTAGTTTGGCCTCTTTGACCAGTACCACCCTCTTTCTGTTCCCCCAATTATTCTACTTTCTTTTTTCTAGGAGTGTGTTTTTTTGGATTCCACATATAAGTGATATCTTACAGTATTTTTCTTTCTCTGGCTGACCTATTTCACTTAACATAATGTCCTTAAGGTATCATCCATGTTGTCACAAATGACAGGATTTTATTCTTTCTCATGATTGGATAATATTCCATTGTATACGGTGGCTCCCCCCAACCTTATCTGGGGGAGAATATGTTCCCAAACTCCCAGTGGATGTCTGAAACCACAAAGAATATCAAATTCTATATATATTATTTTATTATATATATATATATGTACCTACAATAAAGTTTTATTTATACATTAGGCATAGTAAGGGGTTAATGTCAATAACTACAGTAGAATAGAACAATTATACCAATGTACTATAATAAGATGTGGTCTTTTCTCTCTCTTCCTCCCAAATATCTTATTGTACTGTGTTCACCCTTCCTTTTGTGGTGATGTGAGATGACAAAATGCCTATGTGATGAGATGAAGTGAGATGAATGACACAGGCATTGTGATGCTGTGTTAACCTACTATTGACTTTCTGATGGTACATCAGAAGAAAGATCATCTGCTTCTGAACTACAGTCGACTGTAGGGAACTGTAACTGCACAAAGTGAAATCAGTTGGAAGGGGAACTACTGTATATACGCATCTCAATCCATTCACCCATTGACACTCAATTTGGTTAGTTCCATCTTAGCTATTATGAATAATGCTATAACTAAATATGGACATGAATATATCTCTTCAATATCCTGTTTTCACTTCTTGGATGTATATCCAGAGGTGTGATTGCTAGGTCATCTGGTAGTTTTATTTTTACTCTGTGAAGAACCACCATACTATGTTCAATAGTGGCTGTACCAATATACATTCCCACCAACAGTGAACAGGAGTTCCCTTTTCTCCACACCCTTGCAAACATTTGTTATATATTGTCTTTTTACTCAGTCACTCTAACAGGTGTGACATGATATCTCATTGTGATTTTAATTTGCATTCCCCTCAGGATTAGTGATGTTCAGCATTATTTTCATGTACCTTTTGGCCATTTGGATGTCTTCAGAAAAATTCTTCAATTTCTCTGCCCATTTTTAATTGGATCATTTAAGAGTTTATTATTTTTGTTAGTAATTTTTATGAGTTCTTTATATATTTTGGATATTAACCCCTTATCAGACGTAAGATTTGCAAATATTTTCTCCCATTGAGTGGGTTGCCTTTTCATTAAGTCCATTGTTTCTTTTGTTGTGTAGAGCCCATTTAGTTTGATTTGGTCTTATTTATTTATTTATTTATTTATTTATTTTGCCTTTGTTCTTGTGTTTTTGGTGTTATATCCAAAAAACCTTTGCCAAGATCTATGTCAAGGAGTTTTTCCCTATATTTTAGGAATTTTACAATATTATGTCTTACCACATCAATTTTAAAACAATGTTTATACATATTTACAATGTTTAAAAATAGTGCCAATTGTTAAGAGAAAAAGGGGTTCAGAGTAATTTAAGTCACAGCTATTGGACATACTATATCTACCGTTAGTAACTCAAAAACCTCCTTATATAAATTTTGAACTTCTTGTATGGAGAGTGTATTCTGTGAACACATAAACTTTTACTAGATTTTTAAAAATATCTGGGTGGAATCTTTGCTTAAGAAAATTCTAATGACAGAAGAATATATCATAATGTAACTTTTAAAAACCTAATATATTTTTTGATCTCTGACTTAACTATAGCCTGTAAAGTGTATTATATGAAAGAAAGTAGTTTAGATGCCCTAAAAGAGTTAAGAGTCATTGTGTTCAAATGCATTACTTTCTTTTTGTAATATGCATCATGGGAGTTTTTTCTGTTTTCAGAGTGCTTGAAATAACAATTTGTTTTCACAGTTTTCACTACTATGATTTATAACTGAATCCTATAATTGCAAGACAGTTATACATATAATTGGCAAGATAGGCAGGTCAGTTGTACATATAATTGGGTTGATCTGAAATCTTAAAAGTAAAGGCTAAGTTATGTCTTATTGAAATGTCTTTTTTTCTTAAAACTTGTTCGAGGATATGGCATTGATATTACAAAGGGTAAAATAAATATGGATTTTATTTCTTTCTTTAATCCTTTAAATTAATAGTGGAAATATTTATATGATGTGAAGTATCTTTGCTTCTTAAGTTATAAATATATACTCAAGTTAAACCTATAGTCAAAAGATACCTCTGGATCTTACAGTTTTTCCATTTTAAAATCCTGTTTCTTATTTATATATATTTTCAAAAGTCGTTCTACTTGAGGACTTCACAAAAATAATTTTCCAAGAAATGAATTATGATAATTTAAAATGCTGGATTTTTATCTTTTATTTTCACCCATGACTCAAGTAGTTAGTAAAAAATATTTTACTGAACTGTGTGGCATACCTAACGTCATCCATGCAATACTTTGTTCAATATGATTACAAAGTCTTATCTTTAAAAAATAAGTAAAAAACAAGGGAAAATAAGTATACAATAAAATATTACTGATAGTTTCTGCCAACTGTAAGTTAAAGTATAACATTATAACTTTTTGTCAATATTTGAATCAAGTTTTGTTATTAAGTTCAGCTAAAGAACCTATTGTATATTGTCTTGTTGATTTTGGCTATTCTAACTGGTATAAGGTGGTATCTCAATGTGGTTTTGGTTTGAATCTCCCTGATGGCTGATGATGAACATTTTTTTCATGTTTCTGTTAGCTATTTACATGTCTTCTTTAGAGAAGTGTCTGTTCATGTCTTCTGCCCACTTTTTGATGTGATTATCTGTTTTGTTTGTGTTGAGTTTGAGGAGTTCCTTATAGATCCTGGATATCAGCCCTTTGTGTTAGTGTCATTTGTGAATATCTTCTCCCATTCTGTGGGTTCCCTCTTTGTTTTGTTGATTATTTCCTATGCTATGCAGAAGCTTTTGATCTTCAGATGAAGTCCCAAAAGTTCATTTTCACTTTTGTTTCTTTTGCTTTTGGAGACATGTCTTGAAAAAAGTTGTTGTGGCTGATGTCAAAGAGGTTACTGCCTATATTCTCCCCTAGGATTTTGGTAGATTCATGCCTCACGTTGAGATCTTTTATCCATTTTGAGTATATCTTTGTGTATGGTGTAAGCGAATGGTTGAGTTACATTTTTCTATACATAGCTGTCCAATTTTCCTAGCACCATTCATTGAAAAGACTGTCCTTTTTTCCACTGTATATTTTTCCTGCTTGGTCGAAGATTAGTTGACCATAGAGTTGAGGGTCCATATCTGGGCTGTCTACTCTGTTCCACTGGTCCATGTGTCTGTTTTTGTGCCAGTACCATGCTGTCTTGGTGATCACAATTTTGTAGTAAAGCTTGAAATCAGGCAACGTGATGCCACCAGTTTTGTTTTTCTTTTTCAACATTTCCTTAACAATTTGGGGTCTCTTCTGGTTCCATACAAATTTTAGGATTGTTTGTTCCAGCTCTTTGAAAGTAAAGAACAAGTGTTGGAGTATATGTGGAGAAAGGGGAATCCTCTCACACTGTTGGTGGGAATGAAATTTGGTGCAGCCACTTTGGAAACAGTGAGGAGATTTGGAAAACAGTGTGGAGATTCCTTAAGAAATTAAAAATAGAGCTATTCTATGGCCCTGCAATTGCACTACTGGGTATTTACCCCAAAGACACAGATGTAGTAAAAAGAAGGGCTATCTCTACCCCAATGTTCATAGTAGCACAATGGTCACAGTCGCCAAACTGGAAAGAGCCAAGATGTCCTTCAATATATGAATGATAAAGAAGATATGGTCCATATATACAATGGAGTATTATGTCTCCATCAGAAAGGATGAATACCCAACTTTTGTATCAACATGGACAGGACTGGAGGAGATTAGGCTGAGTGGGAAATAAGTCAAGCAGAGAGTGTCAATTATCATATGATTTCCTTACTTGTGGAACATAAGGAATGACACAGAGAACATTAAGAGATGGAGAGGAGAAGTGAGTTGGGGGTGATCATAGGAAGTGACAAACCAGGAGAGACTGTGGACTCTGAGAAACAAACTGGGTTTTGGAGGGGAGGTGGATGGGGGATTGGGTGAGCCTGGTGGTGGGTATTAAGGAGGATGGGGCACATGTTGCAGGGAGCATAGGGTGTGGTACATAAACAGTCAATCTTGGAACACTGAAAAATAAATAAATAAAATTACAAAAAAAAAAAGAACCTATTGCATTCTCTCTGATCATAACTTCCATGAGCAATAGTTTTTAGTACTTTTGGAAATGCTGATATATATCTTGTCTATAGTGTTAAAATTCGCTTGGTTTAAATAATAATAGCTAATGTATATTTAGCTTCTATAACATGACACATATACTTCTAAATTCTTTGTATATACTATATAATCATTTAAAATAACACCCATTTTTATTACAATGAGAAAAATAAATGAATGAAGGGGATTAAATAATTTTTCTGCATGGTAGATTTAGGCTTCAATATCATGATATTCTGCCTCTTGCTTAAAGGGAAAATGTTTTGTTTGCACAGTTTAGTAACCATGAACCAACTCCCCCATTTGAGAGCCTGCTGACCCATCTGTGATGCATACACTACACCATTTAAAGTAACTTTATTTACCATAAATTACCATAGTCTCTAATGAAGTTCTCTAATTCTAAGCATAGTACCTAGATGAAAATTTATAGTGTTTGATGAAGGTACAGAAGGCAAGTTGAGGACAAAGCAGAAGCTGAAACCCCACAATCCCCCCCTCAACACCATGGGATATATGTGACATTCCTCAGGCACTCCTAGCTGCCCTAAAGCCAAGAAAAGGAAAAACAAATAGTCAACTTGTAGAGATCACAATCCTGCAAGACATGAATCTCCCTCAGTTTACAAATGTTTTAGCATTCTACAAGAACAAAACATTTCTATAAATAACCTAGCTTCCAGAAAGAAGTGTAGATACAATTGAATGTCCTTATAACCTGCAGCCTTGAAGGCTGTCCTTATAACCCACAGATACTTGAAGCAGGCAGAGTGTAATGTTCTTCCAGGAAGTTCTCAACTATCTTCATGTTAATGTTTTGCTAGAGGGAGGGGGGAAAAAAAAACAACCTTAACTTTACAATGGCAAGGCCTTTGGTATCCTGAGAGACTTCTTTAACAAATGAAAATCCTTTTGAAAACCTCCCTCTTCCTTACCTGCCCAACCCCATATTATATAATCAGCCACCCCTCACAGCCTGGATTCAGCAGCACTTTCTGCCCATTAAGTCCTGTCCATGTGCTTTAATAAAACCACCATTTTATACCAAAAACATCTCAAGAATTCTTTCTTGGTCATTGGCCCCAGACCTCACCCCACCTAACCTCATATTTATTCCAAAACCCCATCAGTGTTGTCTTAGAGAATGCTACAATCCTCTGCTAGATTTCTCTTTTTTCCTTTTATCTAAGGCTACATAAGCCTTATGTTTGTGTTTAGATTTGATTCATAATACTCCATAGCACTTGTTCACCATGTGTTAATATGAACAAGATAAATTTCTCCATGAAAAAGGGAAACATTATTGCGGCTCTTCTAGATTTGGTCCTCATTTGAGCTGGCACAGCATTGTTTCCAGGTTTAAATCTGAGGTCAGGAATGCAGTCCTGAAATATCCACATAGTTGGTGCTCAATGTCCTGACGTCTATGACCTCCACTGCCCAAGTACTATGAAACAGCCTTCCCTTTCCCCTGTACTGCCTGTCTCCACTCTTATGCTTTATTCATTTCTCCTCAGCACTTATGAAAATCTAACATACTATGTATTTCATATTGTTTCCTTTCTGGTGTTCTTTGGATTAGTCTGCTTCCTCTGAGATACAGATCACAAGACAGAATTTGTTGTGGAAGAGAACTAAAAGGGACAAAACCTATGAGGAAAAAAAATAAAAGGGAGCTGGGGTTTGACAAAAAGTTGTCAAACCTTGGTGGCATTTGGTTTTGAGTAAAGGAAAGAGGAAAGGAAGAAAGGAGGGGTGAAACATCTTAGACTGCAGTATTAGAATTTGCAGTAAGAGAATTTGGAAGGGCTATGGTAGAGTCCATGACCAAAATGTCCCATCAGAGTAGCACCACACCTCCCAGGAATGGGCCTGTCTGAGTATCCCAGCTTCACTCAGTGATTGGCAGGGAGATACTCACAGAAAGCAGGGCCTCAAGTGTCACAAAGTAATGACATTTCAGAGTGCAACAGCTGTAGCTGGCAATCAATTACACTCTTCACAAACGGAATTCTGAGGGAGATATGAGAGGCACATTTCAGGCTGCCTCTGCATATTCAAGCACAGGAGTTTTGCATATTGTTCTATGCCCATTACCTCCAGCAGCGCCTGGGTCATAGTAGCGGTCAATAAATATGTATGAATAAATGAATTTTTCCTCTGGAAAAATTGGAAAAGTGTTTTTCTTGCACATTAGTGTTCTGCCAAGAGCTACTGGCAAGCTAGATCTAGAGACTAATTGCCTGGGAGGATGCCTGAATTCCAACCCAGATTTAACAAAGGGGAAAGTAAAATGTGTTAAAGGCACTATTTGTCAACGAATCAGAGGAGTGTCCTCTTAGTGGGTACACAGCTTATCCTTATCACTAGTTCCTGAAAAGTAGCTTCATGGAATTTCAATGGCAAGAATCAATATTGTTTATATTCAGAACGGGGTGTGGGCAGTCTGAAGTTCAGAATCCTTGTGGTGCCTGTGGTCTCCTTCATTAAATATAGCCATAGTTTCAAACAATTTTACTACTGGAGTGCAATGTTTGTTTGCTCTATTGTTGAACACTGTTCAATTCTGCTAAAGATGATGGAAAAAAAATGGGTGAAACTTAGAGAATGCGTTAAGCCTAGAGAGCGAGTAATCAAGTAGCTTATGAGACAAAGAAAGAATTCATAATTGTGCTATGAATAGAAAAATAATGCAAAGTAAAAGATGGAATAAGTTGTCTATATAAAGGCATCAAGAAGAATGTCATAAATAAAAGGGGATTAAAGGAACAAGTAAATCTGAAATATTAATAAGCACAATCCTGCCACCTCCTGTTTGAAAGTCAATCATTCTTACTTTAGACACCCATTGGTGACAGTCATTGTGACCCCATTTGCGACTCAATGTGTGCTCTCTATCCCAAGAATATAGTCAATAAGCACAGCTGCTCAACAAAACATAGGAAAAGTGTAGTTATTGGTGAGGTGTACTTGTTTCACATCTCTATAAGAACTAGTGTGCTTGGCTCCAGGAATTTTTTTTTTTTCTGAGTCTTTGTCTTTTTGCTCAAAACTCAGTTTTGATTCTTTTAAACTTGTCATTATCAGGAAATAATTTAATAACAGATAACATAAATTGCTAGTTACCCTTCGTGTCTTTGATTAATGAAATAGCCATTTACTTGCAGGTAAAAGGAAACATTATCTGAAGTAGTTTGTAGAATAGAAGTTCTTGGCCCAAGGAGGATTGATAATGGTAGAGATGGTGTTAAAGATGTGTAGAGGTGTTGATTTCCTAAGCAGATAAGGGAACTGGTTTGGGACAGAGTGACTCAGAGATCTTTGTTCTGGCACCTCCACCTAGGAGCAACTTTTTACACACTGGTTTCTATAAAATATTATTATTTTCTATTAGAGCTGTGATATGAAAAGGTTGAGATTCACTGGGTTGTGATAATATATTGGAAGGTATCCAAGGCAGTAAGAATCCAATACATAACAAAAGGGTCCATTGTATCCATGTGTCATAAACTATTAGGCTTTGGGGGACCCTCTTAGCTACCATCTTACTCTGCAATACTCCCAAAATGACCTTTGACATTTTTTTCACTTATCACTGATATTAACTTTTAGAAATAAAGTCTATTATATTACTAATGTTACATGTCAGTAAACAGGTTATTCAAAGACTGCTAAATATCCTTTCTCCCCTTCTTTCTTAGAAGCAGCATAACCATAATTCTTAAAATGTAGTAATGAAGTATAATTGACAAAAAATGTTATATTAGTTTCAGGTGCACAACATATTGGTTCAATAATTCTGTACATTACTCTGTGCTCACCAGGATAAGTGTAGTTACCATGTGTCAACATACAACATTATTACAATATCATTGGCTGTATTCCTTATGCTGTAGTTTTTCATCACTGTGACTTACTTATTTTATAACAGCAACCTTGTAGCTCTTAATCCCCTTGATCTATTTTGGCAATCCCCCAACCAGCTCCCCTCTGGTAACCACCACTTTGTTCTCTATATTTAAGAATAAGTTTGAGTTTTTTGTTTTGTGTTTACTTGCTGTTGTTGGTTTTGTTTTGTTTGTTTTACATTCTTCATATAAGTGAAATTGTATGGTATTTGTCTTTTTTTTACTTATTTCACTTCACTTAGCATAGTACCTTTTAGGTCCATTCATGTTGTCATAAATGGCAAGATTTCATTCTTTTTATGGCTGAATAAGATTCCTCTGTGTGTTTGTGTGTGTGTGTGTGTGTGGTACATCACATATTCTTTATCCATTCATCTATCAATGACCACATGGGTTGCTTCCATGTCTTGGCTATTGCAAATAATGCTGCAGTAAACCTAAGAGTGTATGTCATTTTGAATTAATATTTGCACTTTATTTGGGATAAACCACAATTTTTGCAGAGGTAAAATGTCCTCAAAGGATTGGATTTTTCTGAGATTCAAGAGTAAAAGCAGGAGATTGAATTTTCCAAAAATAAGAAAAATTATTTCCCACAATATATGGTTTTCTAGAAATGTTCCACTGCCCCACTTAGAGTGAAGTCTAATTCTGTTTTTCCTTAATGTGGGAATGAAGGTTTTGGTATTTTGTGGAGGCTGAGAAAAATTAAGGCCATCCACCTCAGGTTTAGCCTTAGCATAAGTACAGCCATCTTAGCTCCGGCAGCCATCTCAGACCCCTGTGCCCAAAGGCTAAACTTTCCCCTACTTTACTTTAGTTCTAAGAACCCCCACCCTGCTTTAGTAACAAAGCCCCACCCTGCTTTGGCTCCAGAAATCCCCACCCTGCTTTAGTAACAAGAACCCATAAATACCCCTTCTTTAACTAAGCTCGGGGTCCAAGTCCCTACTCTGCTGCGTCGGGTATACTTGGGCCCAAGCTTAAGCTTGTTAAATAAACCCTCATGTGATTGCATCAGTGTTGGCTCCTTGGTGGTCTCTCAGACGAGCAAACTCGGGTACAGCGATGTATACAGGAAAAGGTTGCATTCAGATGACACTGTGATACCCAAATCTAGATTAGAGAAGAATATACAGGTTCTTCCTGTTTTACAATAAATGCTTACTCTTGGATTCCAAACCTTTCTGGGGAAGCCCAAGGCCCCCATGGAGATGACACAAGTAGATGTCCTAGATAAAGTCTCAGTCATCAGTGATTATGAGCTTCCAGATATGTCAGTGATGTCCCTCCAAATTATACCAGTCTACAGCCATCATTTAATTCTCACTAGGTGAGGCAACAAACATTGTGGAGCAAAGGCAAGTCATTCTTCCTATGCCCTTTGTAGATTCCTAACTCATGAAAACTATCAATGTAATAAAATAGTTGTTCCTGTATTCCACTTAGTTTGAGGCAAATGGAATAGTGGCTGATGATGTTCTGGTGAATAAGTTTGAGTGAATAAAATGTAAGTGAAAGATGGAAATCACATCAAGGTCCCCAAAGGAAAGAAACTGCTGGGTTAGGCAGTACTATTTGTCTTTCCCTTTTTCCACCTTTTTGCTTCCTGAAATAAAAATATAATTGCTGGAACTTTAGCAGCTATCATGCAGCTCTAAAGATGGACACTTGAGGATGGCAGTAGATGTAGAGAGATAGAAGGTGCCTGGTTTCCTTAAGATTTAATGCAGTCATTCTAGCAATTTGAGACCTCTGGCCATTATAATTAAACTATTTGGAAAACAAATAGCTATTTATGCATTTAGGACTTTATTGTAATGGGTTTTCTTGTATGTGTTGCTGGTCCTAAACTTGATTCATGCATTTAAAAAGACTGTGATTTGTCCAAATTAGCAAGTGGTAGAAAAAAGATTTATACTGCAAATGTCTGATTTAGGATATATGGTTTCATTGATACAGTATACTGTTCCAAGGGCGAAAGTGCAATTGTAAAAAATGAGAAAGGACATAAACATTTTTTAAGATCAAAAAGTGTAAAATAGGGGCGCCTAGGTGGCTCAGTGGGTTAAGGCCTCTGCCTTCGGCTCAGGTCGTGATCCCAGGGTCCTGGGATCAAGCCCCATATCGGGCTCTCTGCTCGGCAGGGAGCCTTCTTCCTCCTCTCTCTGCCTGCCTCTCTGTCTGCTTGTGATCTCTGTCTGTCAAATAAATAAAAAAAATAAAAAATCTTAAAAAAAGTGTAAAATACATCAGAAACAAAATTCTAAAAATATACAGGATATGAAATACCATCTTGTGAAGAATATACAGCAGTATATTGGGTTCTCTGCCACCTGTACTTGCCATGGTTATTATTAGTCCCAAAAAGAAATCTTTAATATACTTCAAAACCTAGACTAGACAAAGCGTTTGGTATTCTCTTCCATGGGTGCTCAGGAAACTTAAGTTTTATGTGTTAATGTAGTACTACTTATAGGAAATATCTTAAAACTTATTTAAAAAGAATATATATATATATATATATATATATGAAATGTTTGGTCAAGTTTGTTTTGTTTTGTTTCATCTAAACACATTAAATATAGTTAAACATACAATCCAAAAGTCCTGGTTGTAAGATCTAATTCTAAAATGAGAAACTTCCTTATGACCCTGGGTTACAAATAATTAAGGAAACATCCAATTCTGTATAAGTGAAAAGTTCATTCTTTCTGATTTTCTGTGCACTTGCACATTTGTATCTCATTAGTTTCATTTTCAGCAGAGACACTGAAAACACACTTCAAGTGCTCATACTGATTTAAGAAATTTATTGTACCTTAAGGGCTGTCAGAGGATATTTGCAAATTACTTGCCCAAATTATTTCAACAAGAAAACATAGTGATATGTTCAGGTAATGGAAAGGGGAAAAAGATTAACATAAGTATCATAAAAAAGCTATTGTGCTGCATAAATCACAAGTAGTCAAAGATGTTTTGTAAGAAAGATGCTGTGCTAAAATGTGAAAAAGAATGTCTCTTGTATACTCTCTCTTATTCAACAGAGAATGTTCTTTTGATTTCAGTGTTAAAATAGGCAATTTTCTTTTTTGTCCCATGAAGAGGACTTTAAGTCATTTCTTTCTTCTTTGAAACATTATCTGGTGAATGAAAAAATATTGTCTTCACCTAAGTACCTATGGATGTATTTCCATATACATGAAAATCTTAATTAAAATATTTGAAGATTCAGTAAACCCAGGAGAATCTATTAAAGTAGGCATCCTGTGTAACCTGTAATAGCAGAGTTTAAATTCAGTTGTATTTTTAAGAAATGAGTTATATGATAATACTTTCTTTACAAATCCCTGTAGGAACAATATATGAACTTTATCATTAATACGGTCACATATAAAATGTACTTTCAACACATACAATTGAGAAAAATATTTTTAAAGTATTTTAAAAGTTGGCACCTATTAGTGGCAGGACCATTACTGAGTTAGGAGAACACCTGCAAGCCTATTTAAACGTTGACACAATTAGACCTTGGCAATGTGTGAAAGGCAAGGGTGAAGGAATAGCACTTCCATAAGAGCTGAGTTACTTTGCTTATAAAATAGGAAACTTTCTCTTCATTTCTATTTAGTTTAGCATTTTTTTTTTAATTTCTTTAGGGGAAATGGCACTGGTGGTAGTGACAATGGAGATGTTGGGATGGTGGTAGTGACTTGGAAGTAGGTGGTATGTTTGGTAGACTGGAGTTGGTATGTAGTAGGAGGATGGAAATAGAATTGAAAGGACTGTGGGCTGTCAAAACATGCAATTTTATTTTATGTTTTCCATTGTGTTATAATTTAAATTCCCATCATCCATGATTTTAGTATGTTTCCACAGAACAAAACCTTAACTATTTATCCAGTGAAGGATGTACTTATTTGCCTTTCTCACATTTAATTTTAAAGAATACAAGCAAAGTGACTGAGTTCCATATGCAAACAGAAGAAAGGAGAAGATACCAACCAAACTGAGCAGAAGAAAGAATGTTGATTTGGAGATGATTTAAACAGCTATGAAACCATCATCCAAGTATCTCAGAGATTAGCAAGGAAATGGTACTCTCTTGAAGCATTAGATAGTCCTTGACTCCTGTGCATTTCAAAGGAAGTGTTGTTATCTGGATTATAAAACACCCCCTACTGAAGATACTTCAAAATCTTTGTGTGTGTATCTGTGTATGTGTTTAAAGAACCTTGAACTATGGCAGATGTTTGATTTGTTCAGAAGATATATATATATTTTTAAATGGATCTATTTCACTAATGCCACCATATTTAAAGTTGTCATGTTTCTTAAAATTTTCCAAGCAAACTTTTCTCTTTAATTAGAAAAAAAGTTTACATTGTTTTTCTGAGTTGAGGGTGATAATAAAAGTCTATAGCATATTTCAATTTTTAATTCATTTGAGTAATTTTTTTGGTAGTGTCTAGATACATGTATGTAGCAATTTAGAGTGAATTATTTGGTGAGACCTCAAAGAGGCAGGCTGAATAATTTCAGTGAGATACTTAGAATTATCTTGGTCAAAATATATTCATAGGCCAGTCTTTCTGAAGCATAGAACCAATTTGTTGAAAAGAATTTTAATAGTGGTTGTGATATATTATTGGCACTAAATGAAAGTAGCTCCAACTTATGCTCAGTGCACTCTTCAAGGAAAAAGCGAAATACTGGTGAATACTATCAAATTATTATTCCTAATTTCTTATAATTAATAATATTGTTAGAGTGATTAAACTGTTTGCATTTTAAAGAGAACAAAAGTACATTAAGACATATATTACCTAAATAAGACCTTTAAATAATATCAAAACTTAATATGATTGAGAAAATAATATTTTGTTCTTAGGGTAATTGTTTTGTTTCTGGAAATTAATGCATAGTATATTTGAAATAATTTTTGCAAGTTTAAACCAGAAACTTAAGATTGCTTCCTATTCCCAAAGTATTACTTTGCACTGATAAGCTTCCATGTACAGAAACACTCAAAAGTGCTAGAGGAAGTAAAAGACTAGCAACATTGGCCCACATCTTCTTGAATGTACCAAACTCATAAAAACAATGCCTCTATGATAATTAACTTGAATAATACATGGAAAGTTACTGTAAATACACTGTTGGGTAATATCATGAATTAGTGCTCTAGGAAGTCATTTTTAGTTGGAGGACAGGAGTAGGGGAAGTTTATATAGGCCATAGAGAAGTTAATTTGGCGATTGTTAAAGGATTTGTAATAGGAATTCCAAATGAATAAAATATTATGACGAAGTAACAAAGTGAGAGTGTTGCATCATGGTTGAAATGAGATTTGGGTTCAAATTGTTGTCCATAGTTCATAATGTTTATACTCAGTATGTTACTCATATTGTTTGAATTTTACTATTCTTATTTCTATGTAGTCTAGTTGATCTCCTTAATATCTCAATATAAAAAAAGTTACATCTCTATCCAAATAAAATTGTAATTAAGCTTTAAGCCTCTCATCTACTGGTTTGGTAGGATGGCTACTATCAGGCATTTTGTTGCATTCTCTCACTTCGAATAAAATAGACTCAAGCCTAATTTCTTCTTCTGTTCTTATAGAATACTAGTTAAGTTACTTAAACCCTTAAGTCTCAGTAATATTATCTGTAAAATGGAGATAATACTAGCTACTTCCTAGGAGTTTTGTGATTTTTAATACAAAAAGTAGAAATGGACTGCTTATAGAGCATCTATTGTATGGTAAATGTTTGATATATTTTAATTAAATTTTTGGAGAGTAAGGTTTATATTATGTCATTTCATCAAGAAAGGAGAATTCCTCTAATTTATTCTCAATTTGAAGTTTTGAAAAAAATCACTTAAAAGTGATTTTTAAGATAAAGTGCTTTTTCCCCCTCTTTGTTAGAGATTGCTATATTGTAATACAAAAGCATCATACCGGATCCTTCACTTTCCTTTCAAAGATCAGAAAAATAGTTCTGAATTAACCTTGCCTCAGATATATTGCCTTGTTCATAGGTCATCCAAATGTGTAACAGCCTTGACATTATACAAAGAGAAAATTATATAAATAGTTTGACTCTTATCTTATATATTTAATGCTATTTTAACTAGATGGTCTTTAACTTGGCTGATTAAAGTTTTGTTGTAGCAGGGTTCTATTTTCTGGTGATATGCTCTCATAAACCAATAGTTCTGTGACATTGGTAAAACATTTACTGTAGTATGTAGTAATAGGCATTCCAGGAAGTCTTTTACAGAAACATCAGACAAAACCCCCCTGGCGAGGGGAAGCCATAAGATTCTTCCACTCCATTTCCTATCATCCTTTCCTGGTCCTGTCTAATTCAGTGCTGGACACTGACTCATGAATTTTGAGTGATCTTATTTTAAAATGGTGTTTTTCCTGTCATATACTCTCTCAAAGTCATAAAGGAATAATTTCTCTTATTGTAGATAGTATACCTTATGTTAAGATGTAGAATGATCATTGGTAGTCATTTGAATTGTATTCAAGAAGAAAGGGAAGCTGGTTGAGGAGAAGGTTGAAGAAAGAGTTGGAGCAGATACTCAGAGAAAAGCAGTGAACCGTAGACCTTGTGGCTCCAGAAAAGATAGTGATAGACATTGATGGATAATCAGACAGTAGAGGTATGTGTATATGCTTTAAAAAAGTTGTACTGAATTCTTTGACATTCTAGCCATTGAGAAGTAGGACCGGTGTCCTCTCCTAATGAGCATGGGCAGACGCTTAACTGCTATGACTATAACAGGGTATGGCAGAAGTGATGCTGTGCGCCTTTTGAGGATGGATAATTAAACCAATGAAAGTTTCTCCCCAGCCACTGGAATATTTAGACAGGGAGTCCTGAACCTCCACATAGGAAATAGGAATAGCCTAAGATCACTATGATGTGAGGAACCAGAACAAAGCAGTTAGTCAACTAGAGGTATTCTGGTTAGCAGTCTTTGTCTTCAGGTCATTCCATTTCAGGAGCCAGACTTCTGAGTGAAAGAGTTTCTCTTAATATCAACCTTCACCCACTATGGTACCTCTGGTCTTCAAATCATGTAAGCTGAAGTCTCATACGCTGTGGGCCAGTGACTATCAACTTCTGCCATATCCTACTCAAATTCCTTATCCACAGTACAAGAATATTATAAGAAAAAAAGGTTGCTATTTTAACTCACTATATTTTGGAGTAGTTTGCTTCTGAAGATACATTAATTGCTTTGAGGTATTCAGTTCACAATATCATTGTTAGGGCTTGTTTTCCTATTTTAGAATCATGGACTCTAGAAGTTTATAAAATTCTGTCTAAAATTGAGTTTCTACGTGATGAACTTCCTTTAACATATCTCATATAGCAGATCTGCTGGTGATGAATATTCTTTACATTTTTTTCTTTTTGTTTGCAAAAAAAATTATTTTGCCTACATTCTTAAAAATAGTTTATCTGTTACAGAATTTTAGGTTTTTGGTTATTTGTTTTACATGACTTCAAAGAGTCACTTCGTTATCTTCTGACATGCACAGTGTTTGACAAGAATTAGCTATAATTCTTTTTTGGAATTCCTGTATGTGATGTGTCATTTTTCTGTGGCTGCTGTTAATACTTTTTATCACTGTTTTTCAGAATCAGATTGTCATGTTTCTTGTAGTTTGTTCTATTCATATTTCTTTTGCTTGGGGGATCATTGAGATTTTGGATATGTAATAAGATTTAAGATTTAAGATTTTTCTCTTTATCACTATTTTTCAGGAATATGTTTATGTTATCCTTTGGTGTTTTTCCTTTGTTTTAATTCCATATTTGCTGAGAGGTTTGTTAAGCTTTTTACTTATTTATATTTTTAAGGTGTGAGGTTGGATATTTTCCTTCAAAATTTGAAAAATGTTAGCTATTCTTCAAATATATTTTCTTTCTACTTCTCACTTATATATTAGACCACTGATATTGCCCATCTGACCATTTAGTGTAAGGATTTATGTTAATGTGGCTAGGATCTAAGGTACATTTAATGCTTGCTCTGTCTGTATAGGTGCCAGAGATAGCACATTCCTCTAATGTCCTCATGTTTGTCTTTTTGCCTTTGCTCTTTCTTGAGCACAGCTCCCTAGAGACAGTCTGTGTCTTATGCCCTTCAGCTGTAATCCACTGTTGTTATATAGCCAATTCATATTATCGACCATAGTCTGTGTTCTCTAAGAGTTATCAGGAATGCTGAATTAACTAATACTGAACTTTTACTACTGGGTTCATACAGGATTAGGTTTCTGTGCATTTCTGATCAGAACATTTTTACTAACTGAAATGCTCTTTGTGTTATGTTGGTCCATTTGCACCATCCTTAAAGATAAGCCAGTTCTACAATACTGAAAACCTCCTTGTTTATGGAACCCCTTTACTATATAACATTTGCCAGATAAATATTTTTTAAATGTTTTCCTATAGCTTCTGGGTTGCAATAACATGTTTATGCTGCAATTGACTTTTGAAATGTGTGAACTAGCCAGCATTAACTGTAAAGGGTTTAATGTCTTCCTGAGCCTGGATTGTGCCTTTTCTGTTGTTGCTTTTTCTCATGAATTCGAAAATTTAGCCACTTTTCCATATTTTTAATAGTTTATCACAGACTGTAGATGTTACTTGAGCATTATAGGAGCAGCCTCATGCACAGATTGGTGAAAAAAAAACTCTCCTTTTTTTCACAGAGGTATTGTGATTCATTAGTAATGAATTCACAACCGACAGCATTATAACTCATGGCTGAATAAAGCTGATCTAACAATCATTTTTTTGTTGTTGTTGTTGTTTGTTTGTTTGTTTGTTTGAAAGGCACTCACAGTCTCCTTGCATTTAGAAGTAGGAAGATCCCATTTCAGCACTTAACTTGGGGGCTATTTTAAACAGCAAAATCACCAAAACCAGCATAACACTTTTTAAAGGGTAGCTTTGACTAGACCTCCTCCCCAAAAGAGGGCATATTTACAGGATGAACAAAATGAGAAGGTAGAGCATCTCCTTGTTCCACTCAAGTTTGGAAACTCATCTCAAGAAACTAAAATTCTTCACCATTCTGTGTATATCTGTAAAGAATCACACAGTTTCTGTGAGTCTTGAGTATACAAATACAGAATCCACAAGTAATTTTTTTTCACATACAGAAAAGTACACACATGTTATGTGTTGGCCAATAAGTTGTCATGAACTGAATACACTTGTATTACCAGACAATTGACTGTACTTTGCTCCTGTTGGTGTCCTAGTAAGATGTGTGGGAAAAGAATCTTAAGATTAAATGTCAGTCTTGGGCTCCTGGGTGGCTCAGTGGGTTAGGCCTCTGCCTTCGGCTCGGGTCATGATCTCGGGGTCCTGGGATCGAGTCCCTCATCAGGCTTTCTGCTTGGCAGGGATCCTGCTTCCTCCTCTCTCTCTCTCTGCCTACTTGTGATCTCGCTCTGTCAAATAAATAAAATCTTTAAAAAAAAAAGATTAAATGTCAGTCTTTTGTTGGGCTTGCATCTCTGGGATGTGACCTTCACAAGTCTTTTCTGCAGTGGTATAGTTTTTTTTGCACTTTAGTTGAGATAGGAAGGTGAAAGGAAGATATGGTTGGTGGAGAGCTCTTCTTCAGTTAGATAAGACTTGGGTAACGTCTTTTCTGATGAAAAATATGTCTTTGTTATTCAGACATTTCTGAAAGGATTTAAAAATGATTATTTGTCCCCTCCCTCTGTCAGAGGCAAGAGAAAATCTTTCTGAGATTTTCATCTTAAGAACTTGGTGGGATTCCTGGAAGTTAAAGCCCATGCAACAGTGGGGGCTTGGGTGAGGGTTAATTTTGTGTGTCAACTTGACTGTCCACAGGGTGCTCAATTAAACATTATTTATGAATGTGTCTAGGAAGATATTTCTGAAAGAGATTAGCATTTGAATCAGTAGTTTCAGTAAAGTAGATTGTCTTCTGCAGTTGGGGATACAGTTCCTTTATATCTCACATTCAGGACCCAGCACACTTATTTCATCCCCATGGAGGGTTGGGAAGGGAATGTAGAGTTAGCTTGAAGCAGCAGCATTGAGACCCCCATACAGGTAGGAACTGACCTTTCAAGTCCTCATCCTTGTAAGGGACTAAAACACAGGTGCAGTACTTGCCAGTCCCCCATAAAAGTATCCGCATGTCCTCATAACATAAGTGGACCAGGGATACTGAAATCACCTGTATGAAAGATCATATGGCAGCCTTCTGGATATAGGATACCAGATCCAAACCTGCCCAGGCCAAGGGAAGGGGAGCGGCAGATTCTTCTTCTGCTATGCTAGCTCCCTTGCTCATCGGAGAGTCCACTTGCCCCCAGGACTAAAACCAAAAGTTCCTGGAATACAGATCTGAGCTGGGCTGGGTTGACAGAGGAACCCTGGGTCCTCAGAGGTCAGTAGATGTCAGCAGAGCCTGCCCCATGCTATATTTGCATTTGGTATTTGCCCAGAGCATGTCCCTGCTACACACGACCATAATAATCAGCTGCAGACTGCATTGAACCCTGTGTCAATGGCTGAGAGGGATAAGGCCAGAGGCCTGGTGGTGCAGCCTCCACACTGCTCAGGCCTTCATCTGGTAGTGTACAGGCAACATGGTCCTTTCAAGATGGCCCTCCAGGGAGCAGGGAGTATAGGAGCAGTGACAGCCCCATCCAGGAGGCCTGGAGCACTCACATCCATGGGCTCAGCTTGCTTGTACACACGTGCACATAAATACATGAATCTCCTGTTGTGTAAGTATTTAAATTTAAAATTATTTTTTAGGGAAATGAAATACATCTTTATTATGTTCTTCTAATTATAAAAATATACATTTTGTGTAAAGTTTCCAAATAGTATGAAAATAACAGCCTCAACTTACAGGCATGCCACAGTAAGGAAAGCACCTATTATGGTACTTATAATAGTATCTTAAACCTAATGAAACAAATAGGTAACTTTAAAATATAAATTTGCAATGATAAAATGAAAGAGGTATGCAACATAGTTAATTTAATTAGTGGTAAAGAATTATTCCAAACCAAGGATGAATAATTGACATTCGATGATAAGGGATGTATAAATAACTTAAAAATCACTATGTCATTTTCAAAACATCCTAGCCACTTCCATGCAGGCATAATAACAGATGGATATCTATTCTTAAGTGACAGATCTTCAGTAAGAGATCTAAAACTTGATTTGGTAAAACTTTAAAAAATTATAATTTTAATGAATTTAACTTATGATAATCATAATGAATTAACTTATCTTACATATGATATTTTTCTTCCTTCTATCCAAAAGAAGTTTATTGTTTTAAACTCACAGAACACATACAATGAAATGCATTAAAACGTGTAAATTTGTGCAACTACTTTGGAAAGCTGATTGACACTATCTACTAAAATAAAATATTCATGTAACTAACCTAGCAATCATAATCCCAAATTATGCCAAAATATATATGATTAAAAATGGGGGGTATGAATTGTCATTGAACAGTAAAAAGTATTTGATTGTGGTATCTCACGCATAAATTTCAAAAGAAGTGATTGAAAGAGCCAGACACAAAGTAAATTGTGAATGATGTCACTTATATATATTACAAAAATAAGCAACACTCTATGAAGGTTGTAGTAGTATAATAGTTACCTTGAAGAAAAAGGACAGACTAGTGATTAAGAAGGGACAATAGGGATACTTATGGGGTACTGTTCAAATTCTATAACTAAGTCACATTTACACAAATATAATTAATTCATAATTATCAGCGAGATACATATTCATAATCTGTGTTTATCTTGGATTTTGTATAAAGCTACAACTTAGTAATTTATTTAGAAAAATAATAGGACTTCAGTTTCACTTCTAATATGTAAAAATCTTGGAAGTCACCACTCTCATCCTTAAAAGAAAAACAAAACAAAACAAAAAAAACCTGGATAAACTGACAATAAATATTTTTTTGGACCCTTCAGAGAACTGAAGTTGCAGGGTAAACATATATATAAGAAAAGATTTATTATAAGGAATTGGCTCACACAACTGTGAACAGTGGAAATTCCTACAATTTACTGTCTGTGAACTACAGACCCAGGAGAAACAGTGGTATAATTCAGACTAAGGCCTGAGAAGGGGGATCACAAAGGCAGAGATCAATATTGGCAGCTGAAGTAATCAGGCAGGAATTAAAAGAGGCAAATTTCCCTTTACTGCACGCGTGTATACATATTTTTTCCATTGTGTTACATATAGCTGCATTCTTCAATAAACATACTCAGTATTGCCTATCATATACTAATTATCTACAGAACATGAGGTCTATTGCTTATAAGATATCGCTGAAGAAATAGATCATGTTAAAAGTAAATTTCTATGACAAATTAAACACCAGAGGGCCTGAAGTATTTACATAACCTTTGTTCTAAGTGAGCAATATGTATATATGTATATTTCTCTAGGATGAGTTTATTTTTAAGTTTAAAAGTTTTAATATTCATAGAATGCATAAAATGCTAAAAGCCATTGCATTATATAGATTATATAGATTAATCACAAATATGTATTACTAACTTATTAATTTGGCAACTAATCCAAAGCTTGGCAATACCTTTGGCTAACAACGCTGTGGGGAAATAGGCATTTTGTTACATTGCTTGTGACAATGCAGAATGACACAGGCTTCTTTGGCAAGGTATTAGAACTGAATCACTAGGATCTACCCACTTAGTCTTTGACCCAGCTAATCTTCTGAAAAGTTACCCAGGTAATGTACCTCTAACATTACAAAAATATGTATGATGTCCATTGGGTCATTATTTATTATTGCAAAATAAAGAGAAAAAACCTTACATGACCATATATGAAACTGATTTAATACATTATGGTGAATAAACTGTGAACTGATATGGAGTGATTTTAGGATATATTAAATGAAAAAGTGAAAAAAAAAACAGGAAAATGCAGCATGCATAGCTTTTGAGCATTGTTTTTTGGAAAAATAGCAAAAACTTATGAGATCTGTAAAGGAGTGGATAGGTAGAAATGGAGAGGAAGTAATAGGGGTCAGTGTTCCTGTTCACCAGCATGGAGGAACATTCATCTCATACCTGCCTTCTTACCACAAGAAAACTCCAACTTAACTTCCTTTCTTTGCTCTTAAGCCACTTTGAAGCCTTTTGGGAAGGCTCCCTTCCCCTCCCCGGAAAGCTTCATTAGGTGAGTAATAATAATGCTTTCCCTCCCCTCCTCATTTGTGTGTGTGATGACATCAGTTTGAACATCTGAACCAATCTGAGGTGTGGGAATATATTCCATGACTATGTAGGGTAACCATAACAGTTTCTAAAATACCAGGCTTTTAAGAACTTACTGTATGCTCTTATATTTGCAGTTCAGATTATATTTGAATATTATGACTATCATTTTTAAGGTCCTTGAAGAAGGAATTCATCAGCTGTTAAATCTAAATACAATGATAAAGTGAGGATCTGGATCTAACTGATTGTGTCGTTATCCTTATATAATTGTTAAATATCTATAAGTCAATCTAAATGCACTATCTTGCTTAGACATATTATGCACTTTAATTTTAGCCTTTGGAAAATATGATTTATCTTTGGATGGTTTGAATCAGGAACTTTATTTCGGACAATTAAAGGCATTTTGAAATTACATTCTTTTTCTTTTTTTTCCCAAAGATTTTATTTATTTATTTATTTGACAGAGATCACAAGTAGGCAGAGAGGCAGGCAGAGAGAGAGAGGAAGGGAAGCAGTCTCCCCGTGGAGCAGAGAGCCCGATGCGGGGCTTGATCCCAGGACCCCGGTATCATGAGCAGAGCTGAAGGCAGAGGCTTTAACCCACTGAGCCACCCAGGCATCCCTTAAAATTGCATTCTTAAAACTAAAACCATATGCTGACTTACAAGCTGTGTCTTTGAACTTACCTATAAATTTAGAATTTTGTAGATGAAAATTTATTTCTTCCACATGGAACATATTTTTCTCTTAGCTGTGCCTGGTGAGCCACAAAGTCAAAGATTTGAACTAAAGTCACTATATTCTTGAAATATACTAAGCTAAATTACTGAGGTTGACTCAAACTCTAATCCTTATTTTCTCAACTTTCTCTTTTGTTATAAAAATTACCCTCTCTCTCTTGAATGGATATATCTTCTCAGTAATGTATGAAATACAAACTTTTCACACATTTATACACTATTAAAAATCTTTATTATAAACTATTCTTGTGGTGATAGGCAAACCAATAAATCATTTTAAAAATTCTACCATTTTTTGTTCTTTAATAGCTCTTACAGTCGTATAAATCAGTATTAAGGAAGGCTTTAGCCCACTAGGCTATAATAGCTTGTTTGAATCTCTTATGATCCGTTTTGTCCATAAGGTCCTTTGAGATCTTTGAACCTGTGCTTATATGGTGTCAAAAACCAAGCTTTGCATATTGAATAAAATAAGGCAGAAAGATGACTTCATGGCAAGGTTTTTAACTTGAAAGTTGGAAAACTCAAGGTTGTAGGAGCAATCAATTCTGAGTTGCTCATAGACTAAGGGTTTTAATGTACATTTTTATGTAAATGTATAAGTTATTTGACTTTTACAGCTGATTGGTTGCGTACTAGTGTTCTTTGCTATTTGGATCAGGGTAGCTTAGTCAAGAGAACCGTAAGTCCAGAGATAGCATGAACAAACCTAGTGTTTGGCAATTAGACGATGTTCTGGGCTAAATTCGGAGATAAGCTGTAAATCTGTAAGGTTAGTTTAAGTATCTTTTATTCAGTTGTGTCAACTGTTTCCATTTTGTCCCTGACATAAGTAACTCCATTTTAGTCTGGTTCTACAATGGCTATTGGATATACACATTACACATTTATTTTGAATTACTGTTTACAGCATATAGGTAATAAAGAAAAAAAAGAAACTTCTGTAATCTTTTAATTCAGTTCATCTTAATGTACTGAATTTGCTAATACCAGTATTATTTTGAATAATATGAAAATGTATTAATAAACACACCTTATTCTCTAGATCTTAACGCACTTTTAAAATATTTTCTAGCATATAGGACCTCTTAATATAGCATCTTCACTCTACAAATGTCATGTTAACCTTGTAATCAGGAGATTTTATCTGTTTGTTAAAAGTTTAATCAGGTATCTTCGATGCCTGAAGGCAACATACAATGCAAGTTTAAAAGGTATTTATGAATAACATTTAGGCATGACATAAGTTCACTTTAAAGCTGACGGAAGCAAGGACCCAACATTCTTAAGTGATTAAAAACAAGGATGCAAGTCTAAATTTTCTGCCTCCTGATCCAATTTCCTTTCACATCTTTTTCAAAAATGGATGATTTCATTTATTTTAATAGGTTATTAATTTGTTAGATATATTTATGAAATCTTAACCCTTTATTATATTTCTATGTAATTGATATATTAAATAATAATATCAAATAATTTTTATTCACCCAATCATTAATTTTTTATCTATAAAATACTTTTTTGACCTTCAGTATTGCAAAATATTATACTAGACAGCTAAGAATACAGACCGATAAGAAATGACTTCTTATTTTCTTCTCCATGTAGCACATTATTTTGTAGATGAGGTAGAACATGAAAGCAAATAATTACAATGGAGAAGTTGTCTAACTGAGAACTGAGAAGCTCAGCCAGGATTGATAAAAGAGTAGAGAGGATAATACAAGTCTTTGTAAAGTAACACCTGATTTGAAAATTTAAAAACACTAATCTAGGTCAAGAATCAGGGATCAAAAATATTCCATGCCAAAGACAAAAATGTTTAATTAATCTCTGGTGTTGTTTGCATGGAAATGTTAAAATTCTAACTGGATTGTTTAATATCAGGGTTAATCTGTGTCCTAATACCCATGTATACAGGACATTTTTAATATACACAGGTGTTTTGATATCCTTAAACTTTGGTTTTTATCTTTATGAAATAAATATAATACTTTACATAGATTTTACTTAGATTAAGCAAGTTTGAATTGAGATAAAGTATGCAATGAGTGACGTATAGAAAAAAATAAGCTGATTCAAGGCAGTCTTCTCAAGGGAAGCTACTTGCTTAGAAGTTATTATTATTATTATTATTATTGAGCTATAATAGACATATAACATTGTGTAAGTTTAGGGTATACAATGTGCTGATTTGGTATATTTCATATATTGCCATATGATTACCACCACTGCATTAACTAGGATCTCTATCAGGACACACAATTACCACTTCTTTTTTGTGGTGAGAACAGTTAAGGTCTAGTCTCTTAGCAACTTTGAAGTGTTTGGTTTTGTGTGTGTGTGTATGTGTGTGTGTAGTCATTTGGGTGTATCTTTATGTTCTGAGATTTTGATAATCCTGAGCCATTTGTCTCTTCAAGCTGCAAAAGGTGGATCATGTAAGCCATTTTACTGTGAAGAGCCAGTATTTGATTGGGATGTGCTTTGAAATCAATTGGGTGGTGTAAAAAAAAAAATGAATTATCTTACAGTGCCTTTCTGGTGTTTCCTGTCTGCTTTGCATATATTAAATTTGAGTTGGACCAATAGCTCAATGATTAGTATTTCTGCCCAAAACTTCCTCAGAATCCTCTACATAACTTGGAAAATCCTCTGTGGCAAGTTTGTAAAAAACTTTTTACACATGTTTTTAGATACTTCTGATTTTGACTTCAGAATCTGGAAGAAAGACATTATTGGCAGGGTTGACTGTCTGGAAAAGTTGTTGACACAATGGGTAATGTAAGCTTGAATACATTGTTTTGATGGTTCTCTTTGATTAAATTCATTTAATAATTCAATACCACAGTAACACATAGTAATGATGGAGAAGTCAGTCATGGCATCATAGAAGTTGCATGTAACATACACTTCAAACACACCACTTTTCCTTTAGTAGTACCTTGAACTTTGGTAAATCAGCTTATTTAAACTTAAGTTTTCCAATCAATACAATGCATATAATGACAATTCCTACTTCACTAGCTTGTTGGAAAGATTAATACTGACATGAGATCTCATGGTAAGCACTAAGCCTAGTGTTGAGCATACTTACTAATAAGTATGAACTTTTATTATTTATTAAGTATTGCTGAAAATGAATATTTTTCATCTTTGGGAGTTGCAGAGCATGTGGAAATAATGACAAGTTTTTGTTTTGTTTTGTTTTTTTGTTTTACAGAGAGTGCATGTGAGTGGAGTGGAGGGTAGGGGCAGAGGGAGAGAAGAGAATTTTAAGAGACTCCCCACTGAGTGTGAAGTTCCACATAGGGCTAGATCTCATGCCCATGAGATCATGACCTGAGCTGAAATCAAAGTTGGACACTTAACTGACAGAGCCACTCAGGTACCTCAATAATGACAAGGTCCAAGGAATCATTCTCTAGACTATTTGGAGCAAATTTATCTCAGATTCAGAGATGTACCAACTAGTCAATTAATTGTATACTAGTTAAGCACTTGTGGACTACAATAATTAGGTAGAATTTTTTTCTCTCCATTTCACTAAACACTATGCTCCAGAAAGCTAATTTTAATAGAACAGTTAATTATAAGCTATATTTATATCTCTAGATCACTAAATCTTTAGATTTTGGGAAGTTGAGGAAAAAAAAACAGATAATTCCTTCTCTTAGAAAAGTACTCATGGGGGTGCCTGGGTGGCTCAGTGGGTTAAGCCTCTGCCTTCGGCTCAGGTCATGATCTCAGGGTCCTGGGATGGAGTCCCGCATTGGGCTCTCTGCTCAGCAGGGAGCCTGCTTCCTCCTCTCTCTCTCTCTGCCTGCCTCTCTGCCTACTTGCGATCTCTCTCTCTCTCAGATAAATAAATAAAATCTTTAAAAAAAAAAAAGAAAAGTACTCATGATCACTTAAACACTCTTTTCTCTAGAATGTTTGTAACTTCCAGGATTCTAGAGGGGTCAGTTTTACATTTCAGCCATAAAACTCAATGTCTTTTTTCCTCCCTGTCCCTCTCTGGCTTTCTCTGTCTCCATCTCTGTCCTTCTCTGTGTGTATCTCTTTCTTTCTCTCTTACAACAGACCCAAAGACACACAAACTTTTTCCTAATTCTAGTCTTCATACTTATTGTCTCTTGTGTGATGGAAAACACTTTTTTTCACTTTTGAGTACTGCTAATGGCTACCCTTAATATCTTCTTTGACATCAAAAAAAGTATTTATTGAGAGGCATCTAAGGAATAGTTTCCCTCCACCTGATGATATTATTAATTAATATTATAGCATTAATCAGTCTTGGTGGTGACATTTTCTTTCTTAAACAATGACATTAAGATTCAATGTATTATCCCAAAACTAGGTATATAAGAAGACTTATAGATACTTTAGGTTAAAGAGGATTATAGGTAATAATGAAAGAGAAATCAGAAAATCCAAAAGAAATAATATATGTTTACCAAATAAATTTATTCACAGTCATTGTTATACAGTTATGTTATTTAGTTAAACAGCAAATATATTTAAATTCATATCTCAGTTTAACCATGATACTTTATTTACTATTTTTAGATATAGTAACAAAAATTAGAAACTTTGACTTAAATTGATACTGATTTTTCATTGATTTCAGAAGCAAATAATTTAGCTATTTTATCCTTACATGGTTTACATTTTTACCTCATGCCATTTATCTCATCTTCAAATGGCCATTTTTTTAGAAAGAATGCTATAAATATTGAAATGTTTTAAATCAAGGAATCCTTATGCATAGAAAGATCTTTTTATCAACACAATTTTCCATGGAAGTAGTACTTCCATATATACACTATTTTTTTATGAATTCTAGGTACTTATGAATTTCCAAGAAGGGAAAAATAGAAAAATAACCTTATGTTGTGACTGAATACATTGATAACAATGTACTATTAGGTTCAAGGATTTACATTTTTTTATCACGTTTTCAGTTTGTGGGAAGAAAGAACTTACTGCATAACACAAAGAAACTAGTGCTTTATATTTAACTTCATCAATTATAGAAGTATCCACTTCTAGTTACAGTGCTTTACTCTTCGCTGCACCTAACACAAAAATTGTGTATGTAGCCTGAATTCAGTCCACAGTCATTTTAATGATGTTTTCCATGTAATGGGTGCTACATAGTTAAATGGAGTTTATTTAAAGCTGTATCACTAACAAGTTAGCAAGGGGATCACTTACAAGTTAGACAAGACAACTCAAGCTTCTAAGATATTTTACTAGTTAAAAGTTACAAAAATGTATAAATTAAAAAAAAAAACTCAACCACACATAATACCTGGTATATAACTAAAGTAATATTATAATTTCTTTGATGCTTCTTTTGCTTGTTGTTATCCAAACCAGATGTAGATTTTGTGCAGTTGAAGCTCATACAACTTGAGAGGAGGGGTCTTTACGTATGTGATTTGCAAATGGGGACCATCCTCCCCCATCCTCTGGCTGGGGAGTTTAGAGCTATCTGGACATTTTTTTATTGTCATAGTTCCCAGAATCTTGTGGGTAGATTATATGGATGCTGCTATCATGCACAGAACAGCGCCCCACAAAACAGTAGTATCCATCCAAAACTGCTAATGGTGCTCCTGTTGAGAAATGCTGCTTGATATTATAGAATGAAAATTTAAAATAAAAAATTAGACACAGGAATAAGTGAGGGATTCCGAAGGATAAGCTTCCTTCATTTCATAAGTAAAAATGCTTCAGCTATGGCTCCAGTACAAAATCCCAAATCAAATGTCTTTCTTTTTGGGTATGGCGTTAGACCTTATAAATTTCCACCTCTGGCTAAAGGTTTCGGAAGAGTGGAGGAACTAATGTGCTTTAAATGGAAGGTCTCTGTCTAATGAATTTAAAAGACAACTACATGATACATGATAATGAGGTTGGCAAGCGCCAAGTTACAATGATTTGATTAAGTTAATGGAGTCTAGGGGGGAAAATCAGACAGAAACTTCACATATTGAAGGTAACATTTTCCTAGAAGTAGCAAATTAATGAAAGTAAGAAGTATTTTTAAATTAATTTTTTAATTTATTCTATCACTTCTGCACTTCACTGTCATTCAATAGTTTTGCACAACTTTATTAAGGTATATCGAAAGTCAGGGATTCACTCCTTATTGGTGACAGATAGCAATGAAAAAAATCGTGTGCCGGGTGGCCTTGGTGCCTGTGGACTAACTCAGGTACCCTAGTCTACTTCTCTTCATGTGAACACACACACACACACACACACACACACACACATTTGTCTCAGGCTTTCCAAAAATAGCTTCAAACTACCAACTACAAACAATAAACTTCCAACTATGTAATTTTCCATATTGGTTATAGTAAATGTAATACTGCTTACATGTAGGTTACCTCCAAACACCAGGGGAACTGAAGGGTGTTAGTGTCTAGTCTAGCCAAACGCAGGCTCTGCTCTATACCATTTACACTGAATACCATTAGAGAGACTCATCACTTAGGATTTTGTGGAATCACTGATTATTTAACTTGTGTCCTGGTGTAACATTACACTGTCCACAGAAACACTGTCAGAAATACTGATACATGTCACTTTAAACAGTGTTCCCGCAGTGTGCGTTATTTTGTTATTAAATACAGCTGATTTCAACCTTTCAGAAAGTTAAAAATATAAATAGATATTGCTTTGGTTATTTGAGAGTTTAAATTTAATAAGAAAGAAAAACTAGAAATATAGGCTTTATATATGATATAGAAATATAGGCTTTAATATATGAAATATATTAAATATCTAAAGAAATATTCACTTTACCTAAAAAAAAGCTAATATTAGCTTCCATACCCATACTTATTTAAACCTTTATCTTTTTTCTTTTCTTCAACAACAGGTTTCTCAAAAGAATACTCTGTATTTGATCTCCCAGTGTCCCTGCTATATACAGAGTGCTTAATATATTCTGCAACCAACCCTCCTCCTTGCCCTCAAACCAAATCAGAAATGCTTTCAGAAGGAACATCATTGAGCTCCTGGGTTCATATATAGCTTTAAGTGTGTCATTAAGTTCGTTTTCTTGGCATCTCTGTCAGCTGAAAAATCCTTCTTACCATTACTGTTTTTTCATAATTTTATTTATTCAAATAATGTTTTCATGTATTTCATGTATTCAAATAAGGTTTTAATGTATTAGATTAAAATAAAAAATCAAAACAAAAATATTGGTGAAGATGTGAGGAGACTGGAACTCATGTCCACTATTGGTGGGAATATAAAATGGTGTAGCCACTATAGAAAACAGTAGGGAGTCTCCTCAGAAAAACTAAAATAAGAACTACCATATGATACAAATATGCCACTTCTGAGTATATATCCAAAGAATTAAAATCAGGATCTCAAGACATATCTACACCCCTGTGTCCATTGCAACATTATTCATAATTGCCAAGATACGCAAATAATCTAAGTGGCTTTTAATGAATAATTTGATAAATAAATTGTGGTGTACATATACAACTCTTTTTTTTTCTTAACTGAGATACCATCTCTTTAAGCAAATAATCTTTTCATCTCTAATGAGTACATATCTGGGTGAAGCTCCCATAAAGGCAGCACCATATGTTTGCAGTTTGGACTTATATCTTCCTATGTTGTCGTTGTCCATTGTGTAAAGGGTCTAGGTACTCTCTTTCTGTTTTTTTTTTTTTTGTTTTGCTTTGTTGTATCCTTGTTTCTTCTCTGCTTTTCTTGACCATCTACAAACTAAAATGCCAAGCATTGGTTTTATTTCATTTTTTACACTTCTTCTATACTTCCCTCTTGCCACATTTTCACTTATTATTAATGTTCAGCTGGTGATAGGATAGCATTTTTAGTCCCAAGATCCAGTGCTATATTTCAGGCTGACTATATATAAACTAGGATACACTTGGCAGCTAAGATTCTCTTCTCATTATCACCATTTCCCATGAAGCTTTCCTTTGTAGCTTTTGTATTATCTGTACTTTGTATTTTATTTTTATATTTTGTATTTTTCTTAATTAAAACTCCAAATCAATGAATCTAAAACTTTAGATGCATGTTTTAACATTCAATTTTCATATTCCTCCATATCATTTAAATTATTAACAGCTATTAACTGTCACTTCCTCCTTCTCTTAGTTTTCACTTCTATGGCTGTTTTCCTAGCACATTGTCATTGCCATCAAAACAAAACAAAAGCTGCCACTCTGTTGTCTAGTTAATATTTCTCATTCTTCTAGATTTGATTCTTACCTGCTTAAACACATTCTTGAGTCCCTGACAATCATTATGATTTACCCATGCAAACTCCATCTCAAACAGGAGCCTTTAACTGAAAACAGGTTGTAATTTACATTTGGGTGATTATGTACCTTGATACATATTCATTTGGGAACAACCATTCAATAACATGAACTCTATGGCAACTTTGGTTAATGAGATATAATCATAAGTCTACTTGGAATTTGTGGGAAAGTTTTAAATTTCCTGATAAAATGAGAGTGATGTACCTGACGTCACCGTTCTACACTTCTCCTGGATTGTAGGAACGTAATGGGCAGAATTGCAGCACCCATCTTGATTCCAAAAGCAGCAATAATGAAGACAAAGCCAATATGCCTAAAGATAGCACAGAATATGTTAATCGGTGGAGTCCTGCTGACATTTTTAAGTAACTGAATCAATGGCAGTAAAATCTTACTCTACAATTTCATAGTATGCAAGAATAATAAACTCTCTTTAGATATCCTTGATTTGTTTGTTTATTTATTTATTTACTTTTAAAGATTTTATTTATTTATTTGACAGACAGAGATCACAGGTAGGCAGAAGGCAGGCAGAGAGAGAGAGAGGAGGAAGCAGGCTCTGCGCTGAGCAGAGAGCCTGATGCGGGGCTCGATCCCAGGATCCTGGGATCATGACCTGAGCTGAAGGCAGAGGCTTTAACCCACTGAGCCACCCAGGCACCCCTGTTTCCTTTTTTAAACAGATGACCATATTCACAATGCCTTCATCTAAAACCCCTGACATTCAAAACCATTTCTGGCCCTGAACCTCAGTTTTATATATTTTCCTTTAAATACTACATACACATATTATGCTTCCAGAAGCCAAGATTCTCAATGTTCTGGAAAACCTCATCTAAACTTAATTGCACAAGAATTATAGCCAATTGGTTATAGAAAAATAGACAAAAATATAAAAAATAAGAAAACATTATTCATATTCCTTCCTGAAATCTAATAATGAAGATCATCAGGGTAATGAAGTGGATAATTCTATATTACTTAACAAACAACAGGGAATTATAATGATTTGGAGTTCTAGGATATTTAGTGACATTTCTGGATAATTTAATCTTTATAATAACCCAGAATAACATTTTTTATAAAGATTCATTTCACATACTTGAGACCTCCAATCTTTTTAGTCCTTTTTTATTCTTGTTAAATATTTTGAAATACAAGTTTAGAGGAATAATATCTCTTGTGTAATGACAGCTGCTAGGTAACTGGAGTAGTCTTTTATATATTTAAAGCCAATATAGACAAGTAAAGCTTCTAAAATCTTGCAAGAGAAAATTGGTATTGTCAGCTCACTTTATCCATATCTGATATTTTGCATGTGTGAAATTAATTCAGGCTTTGCCACACATAGCTGTTAAAGAGATAAGTATAGTTAATTTCAGTTATTTTGTGATCAATGACATGATAATTTAATTCCTCATATGTGAATAGCTATGCCTTACTGGAAATGTGGAAAAAGCAACCAACGACAATATAAAAGAGTACAATATCAAGTTAAAAGTTGTTGTCCATTGTCTTTCTTATTTAATATGTCATACCAATATTGACCATCTGGTCTTCTTCACATTATAATTCTTCTTCTTTTATTTTATTTTATTTATTTATATTTTTAGATTTTATTTATTTGTTTGAGAGAGAGAAAAAGAAAGCATGAACAGGGCAAGGGGCAGAGGGGGAGGCAGTGTCCCACTGAGCAGGGAGCCTGATGCAGGGCTCTATTTCAGGACCCTGGGATCATGACCTGAGCCAAAGGCAGAGATTAACTGACTGAGCCACCCATGTGCCCCTATAATTCTTTTTTTTTTAATTTTAATTAATTAGGAGATCATTTAAGGATATTTCCCCTTACTAATACTCATTTTTATGCCCAAATATAATCCAAATGAACTCAGATCTAAATTAATAGGAAGACTGCTGAATGAAAAATAAGAATTAAATGACTGTGTTGGGGGAAATGTTCCAATGGGAACTGAGAAAGGTAGGCAATCCTAGGTATTTGGCAGACCTAAGCCATTACAATTTCCACAGCCATGTCTTTTTCCCAAAGGACTTGTTGTTAGAACAATTTAGAACTTGGTCCCAGGGTATAGGTAGATGATGGCATTAGTGTTAAAAATAACAATGTCATTAGAAACAAGAAGCTCCTGTACTGTGAGGGAACAAGCATATTCTTGACTATTTTGCCACTTTTAAGTAGAAAGGATGGTGGACATTTTTTTTTTTAACTTGGAGATCATATGAAGCATTTGTGTATGATTTGCAGGTCAAGCACCTTTTCGTTTAATAGCTCTGCATTTAAGATTAAAAAAACCCCAATCAATAAAGACCTTTTAAAAATACCATTTTTTGGACAAATTTTTGGACAAATATTTTAAATATACAAGAATATATATGGGATATATATCTAACCCATAAAGCATTGTAGAACTGAACACTTATGGAGCACAAAACCACACCAACCCTATTATTAATAACATCGAGGTGATGTCTGTATTTCTTCCATGTCCCTTGTTGTCACCATCCCTGCATTACCCCATGCAGAAAACCACTGATGAGAATTTTATCAGTTTCTTTTCTCCTTAATAATTTTATCAAGGTATCTTATAAATAATATTTTATTTAGTTTTGCTTATGTTTATTCATTATAAAAATGGCTTTAGGGTTGCCTGGATGGCTCGGTCAGTTAAGAGTCCCACTTTTGATATCCACTCAGGTCATGATCTCAGAGTTGAGAGATGGAGCCCTGCCTAATGTATTGTGCTGGGTGTAGAGACTACTTAAGATTCTTTGCCTCGGGACACTTGGGTGGCTCAGTTGGTTAAGTGGCTGCCTTCGGCTCAGGTCATGATCCCAGCATTCTGGGATCGAGTCCCACATCAGGCTCCTTGCTCGGTGGGGAGCCTGCTTCTCCCTCTGCCTCTGCCTGCCACTCTGTTGCCTGTGCTCTCTCTCTCTCTCTATCTAACAAATAAATAAATTTTAAAAAATTTAAAAAAAAAAAGATTCTTTGCCTCCTCTCCTTTTACCCCTCCCCTCCCCCACCTCAAATAACTAAATAACTAATGAACTAACTAAATAAATAAATAAAAATGGCTTCATACGCTATGACAAGTTCTAGGGTTGACTTTTTTTTTCTTGTTAAACTATACTTGTTAAGACTCATGAAACCATAGTTAATTTTCTTTTAAATATATTAATCTTACAGTGGGCACATGTAAGAATTTCTAAGGTATATAGCTATGAAAGGATATTTTGGATCAGTGGATTACTTTCATAATAAAATGATTGGCTTGGACATTTCTACTCTAAAGTTCTATCTGAGGTTTTCAAAGTGCAAAACAAACATTTTAACATAGTAAGTCATTGTAAAAAGTACTGAATAACATGTTAGGAAGTATAAAAATTCTACCACAGTAAGACAAAATATCTGATTCAAAGGTTCATCCTAACCTAAATAGCAGGAATATCTTGTCTGCCTATTTAGAAATCCATAGGAAGAGTCATTAATTGTTATGATTTTTTCTCAATTAACATAGTAATTATAGGTACTAATTAATGCTTTGATGGAACTCAAAACTATACTCAATATAAATGGCAATCTACCAGATTGATTTTTCATCAGGAATGATCATTTTAAGTTATTAAAATCTGCCTTAAAATCACATCTCTTTATACCATAGAGAAGGATACAAGAAAATAAAAGTTTGTGTTTTTATTCACGTTTTTTAAAATGTTCTGTTATGCTTAAGAGAAAAGATGTGCATATGGGTAACAATTTTTAAGGAATAAAATTTAGAAAAATCCGTTCTTCGTTAGGATTTTAAGGAAATGTTATCTTTGCTATGACCAATGTGACTTGTACTTACTGATGAGAGTGGTTTTTAAGTACACAGCTATGATGGAAAGTACAACAGTCATCCATCTAGAAACACTTTATCAACAGAAAAGATAAATGGTGATGGTGATTTCTTTTTTGAAAGATAGAGCAACCATGCTTGACAAAACTAAACAAAATGAACTTTTAAATCATCATTGAAATTCCATTTGCAACTCGACTTCAGAGAACATGTGAATTTTGATTTGTTTGATTATGAATATTAAAGTAAATTCAAGTAAGTTGTTAAAATCTCTAAAGTGCATTAAAAAAAGCCCACAAAATCTTCAGAAAGGTTGTACTTTGCTTCTACTTGCTGGTCGACTTTTATTTGCTAAGGAACTCGATCTCTGATTGAACAGGTTAGAAAACAAGGCTGGCAGCGCTGTCCCTGGATATTCTCTATCACTGTGAAGAAATCTCCTGGGGCTACTGTTAATCTGCACTTCTGTGTGTTCCACATCTGCAGACACTCTTTTTTTTTTTTTTTTGGACCACCTTTTATTGCAGTGGAACATTGTACACAATTTCTGCCTTCTTTCTAAATGGCTAAAGACCCTCTGTGCTCCGTGGTGTATCCGAGCACTAGTCTCTCCTTTATCTGAGGTCAATAAAATACACACAAAGAGCATGCTTCGGGATGCGGATGTTTTAGCTAAACAATTAAGGAGAATTCCTTAATTCTACACTCCTTAAAAAAAAAAAAAGAGAGAGAGAGAGAGAAATGAAAAAAAAATGTCAAGAATCCTATGGTAAGAAACAGAAAGGAGGTTCTGAAGTGCTCTGGACTACTCAACAATAACATGATTGGGTTCAAGAAAATTTAGATCATGCAGAATTCCTGCTTAGGTGTGCTGTGAACACAAGTCAGACATTAGCACCTAAAAAAGCTCATCCTCATATAGTTGACAAAAGATGACACCACGATTATAATACCCATGGAATCTCAAAGCAAATTTCATGTTACTTTAGTGCCAAAATTCTTTATTTCAAAGGTAATTTCTTTTAAAAAATCTTTTGTTCCTTTACATACACCTACACTTTTATCTTTTTTATAATTTACAAGATATGGGTGCACGGAAAATGAGTTTTGAAGAGATGTGAGGTTTACTCTCCCTATGTTTAAAATTTTTACTTTGCCAGTACTTTCATGTTTATACAAACCTTGTCAAGATACAACAGAGTTTTCATATACCCTTGACCTAGTTTCTCTTAATAGTAACATGAGACTTGGGAGTCGTGTCAAACGGGGAAACTAACCTGAGCACCTTCCTTTTGACTTAACACTCAGGTTTTATTTTGACATCACCAGTTTTTTCCCTGTATACATTTTCTGTTCCAAGATCCGGTTAATGCTCCCACATTGCATTTAGCCATCTATGTCTCCTTAGTCTCCCTGGATGATGACAGTTTATCAGTCTCCTTGCCTTTCGTGACCTTGACAGTTTGGAAGGAAACCAGTAAGGTATTTTGATAAATGCTCCTCAATTGGAATATGTCTCATGTCTTCCTCATATTTGGTCTGGGGTGATTGGATTTTAGGAGGACTACCACAGAGGTGAAATGCCTTTCTCATCCTGTCACATGAAGGGATACATCAGTGACAGAATGGGACACATGATATCAACATGACTCTCACTGGCGGTGTTTAACTTGATCACTTGGCTGCCCATTCTGAAGTTTCTATTTTTTTTTTTTCCCTTTCTGTACTCACTAAGAATATTCCATACTTGAGAATGGGTAGGAGGTTTCAAATCTACCTCCTGAAGAGGGCAGTATCTACATATTATACAGAATTCTTTACGGAAACGTTGTCTCTTCTTACTTATTTGTTTTTAATCATTTATATCAGTGTGTTCTTGTTTATTTTTACTATTATTTTTTATTAAATCCAATACTACATCATTTATTTTGTTCAAATTTTTCTAAAGCTAGGTTCTATGTCCCCTTTGACACATGTCTTTTCTTTTGGTTTTTGAACGCTTCCTTATTCTCCAAGACAATGAGATATTCCAGGCCCATCTTACACATTTCTGCCCTTGCACTATAATCAGTAATTTCCCCAAGGAGGCAAAGATCCATTTGTTAGAGAATAGTATGTAGAAATGATGATCTCTTGGGATGTTACTCCTTCGTCCAGTCAGCAAACCTAGTTATAGGAAATGTATGTTTTTAGCCTAGCCCATTTATATCTATGTATCTATAATTATCAATCTGTCCTTCTATCTTTCGGTCCTTTCATCTACCTTCCTAACCTATTAAACATTAAATGTTGCCAACTCGTCCAGTGGTTTATTCTAGCCTCTTTTTGCTTATTTGTGACTTTTTTTCCTGACAGCAAGAATTCTAGCTTCAATTACCTGACATTCATTTACCGTTTGTTTTCAATTCTAGTACATATGTAATGTTCCTTCAAAATTTTTAATCCATTCCCTTGTGAGACTCAAATTTCCAGACCACAGTGCAGTGTTTATATAGAATTGTAATAGTCTTACAGTTTCCAGAAAAAGCACTGTTACCCACAGTTACTTACTTAGGTCATCTGTTTTTTCTTTGTTTGTTTTTTGTTTTGTTTTGTTTTTTTGTTTTGTTTTGTTTTCCTCTTTTCATGAGGCTATATCATATATTTATAATCTAGACTAATTTAGCACAGTCTGCATTCCATTCCAGCCTAAGATTCTCAAACATCCTGATTGGTTGTTTTATTTGCCTGTATTGAAGTTCAGTTTTTATGATGTACAGTATTATGGATTTTGACAAGTACATAAAGTATCTACTACACAAGTGCCATACAGAGCACCTTCTGCTTTTACTGACAAAAACTTATAATTTACACATGTTACTTCCATCTGGAATACTGTCTTTCAGTTCTCTTTGCCAGGTAAATATATGTTCTCCTTCCAAGGTTTATCACAAACATTACCTTCTTGTTGAGGTTTCTCTGACTCAGGAAGTTTTAGGATCTTCTGCCTCTGGGCTCCATTCAGCTGTGTGCAGCCTGAATGTCCGTTTATCTTCACGTTTTCACACTCAGCTTTTCATTTCTGCACAACAGTGCAAAGAGCAGAAACTCAAGGAATTATAGCTGATGCCCAGACGTGCTACTTAAACAAGTTTTCTCCAATTAGGGAAAAATCATGGCCATGACTTAGTTTTCTTCTGGTTTTGCCCCATTTTTTATTTTTTATATTTGCACAAGATACTCTTGTATTCTTCCTTTTTTTTTTAACAGTCATCACTTGATGATCTTAAATTTTTTTAAAGATTTTATTTATTTATTTGACACAGAGAGAGAGTAAACACAAGCAGGGGGAGCAGCAGAGGGAGAGGGAGAAGCAGGTTCTCCACTAAGCAGGGAGCCTGATGTGGGGCTCAATCCCAGGACCCTGGGATCATGACCTGGGTGGAAGGCAGATGCTTAACCATGTGCCCTGACTTGATGTTCTTAAATGACACTGTTTAATGCCACCTTTTCTCCCACTTTCAGGCCAACCCTTCTATCATATTGTTGATTACTTCTCCTCACACACTTATTAGTGTTGATACAGGTATTTTGTCCTTAGTTTTCAGAGAACAGAGTCTCCCTGGGAATTCTCCATCTTACTTAAAAATCACCCTGCCAAGAATAATAACCAATAAAAATATATCTCTATCCCCAAACTGAAGTAGTCATCTGTACATTTTCATATTCAAGTATGTACAGGAAAACTCTATTACACAAAAAATTTAAACTCGTCATTAATTAAGGGCAATTTCCCCCAGATCTGCTCATCCTATTCTATTGACCATACTAATTAATGGCATTGCCATTTATTTATTTTCCTAAGTTAGATATCTGGGCAGTCATTTTCAAATTCAAATATAGGTTTTTAGTAATCCCTCTCCAATTATCATCTTTCTGTATAGTCTCCTTTCACCAAGAATCATTTAATCCCTGATGAAATTGTTCATATATTGATTTTATCAACTTTATATATTTCTTATCCCCCACTTGCCAACACCCACACTTTTAAAAACAGCTTTATATTTACAAAAAAAATTAAGAATATAGCACACAAGGTTTCCACATCCAGTTTCTACTATTATTAACATTTTTCATTAATATGGCTTATTATTATAATTAATGAACCAAATTTCATATTTTTTATTTACCAAAGTCTGTAGTTCATTTAGATTTTCTAATTTTTTACCTACTGTCCCTTTTCTGTTCCCAGATCCCATCAAGGATACCATAGTACATTAACTTGCCTTATTTCCTTAAGCTATTCTTGACCCTAGAAGTTTCTTCATTCCTTGGTTTGGTTTTGTTTGTTTGTCTGTTTTTTTATTGATTTTGATAAACTTCAAGGGCTAACTCATTGTGAAAAAATTTCTCTTCCTGATTTTTAGAATCTGGTGATATTAAATGTCTACAAAAATTCAGCTCATTTACATATCAATAGCTTTTCCGAAGAAAAATAAGACAAAAGCCTCTAACAATTCCATGGTACTTTAGAGCAATGCAATTTATACCTTCTTTACATGGCCTTAAGTGACTTTGAATACAATTTAAAAATCTATGCCCAATGACCTCTTTATTTGTTGGATGTACATTCTAGTTTTATTTTTTTTTTATGAAATGACAAGTATGTTAGCTCATTGAATATCTTTTCTTTCAAGATATGCAAGTTTTTTTTTATTTCTTTCTCCTAAACCAAACAAATATTTTAAGGCATAGAGAGCCTGTGAGATCTAAATTCTACTTGCTTTTCCCTCATACCATTTTCCTATAAGGGATAGTTTAATATTCTTGTTTTTAAAGACCTACAGGAAATAGTAGTTAAAAGAAAATGTATGACATCTTGGAATTATTTCTTTCTACCATGAAAATGGTAGAAAGGGTGACACATAGAACTCTTTTGTCCATCAGCAATGGTAGATGCATAGGTCAAATGTAGTATGTGCCTGCAGGGTAAATTCAGGAGATGTAAAAATGAATATGTCTGTGTCCCTTTCAGAGGCTATTGCTGTCCCATGATTCAGTCACATGCATTCCAGCCATACATACAAATTCAGTGCCCAGTCTAAGCTAAAGACTGTAACAGGTTTTAAATATTTTAAGAGTTACTGTCTTCAGGAAGCTTGCACATGGTAGGATGGAGATTATTTCAAGTTTGTATGTTTTATACAAACATATATATTGTTTGCTAGAGGAGTATGGTAGGGTATAGCTTTAGCCTGCCTAATAAGAAAGGCCTAGTGGACATTCACACCTAACACTCTAATAGTACTAAAGAAAGAAAGACCTTTTCCCTTCAAACTCCCACATAAGTTAAATCCACCTGTCATTTATAGTTTTGTGCCAGAACATTTCTGGGAATAAAATCAAAGTTGTGTCTATGAATTCTGGCCAAGATGTGATTTTGTAATGTAGATGGCACACCTGTGCAGTAGCCTGGTGTTCCTCTCATTGCCATCCTGAAAAATTAGCCCAGAAAGAGTAAATGGAATTTGATTAGCAAGTCTTCTTTTTTTAAACAGATGTTGTGCCTGGTATAAATTATTCTTTTAGAATTTCTAACATATGCCAAAGTATTTATCACAGATTAACTGCATGAACTTGCATGTGATTACTAGGCTTTCTGAGTGTGAAGTAACTAAATGCAATTTTCACAATTCTGATCCAAAACTATATGAGTTTATCTAATTGTAATTCAGGTGAGAAAAACAATTATTTAAAATCCGAATAAATATTGTATGCAAAAAAGTGAAACATCTTCTAACTTGTTTTTTTCCCCCCTATTTAAAGTAATTGATGCTGAAAAATTCTGGTGGAATTATTGTACTGTGTGTTACAAATGCACTTTAAAATTAAACATTTCCTCAGAATTGCTCAAAATATTTATATCTGTTCTTCTCCATCTCCTTCACAAACGAGGTCCTTTGTCCAAGAAATTACACATTACATTATATTTCAATTCATTAATTTGTATCCTTGGCTTGTTGAAAATCATCAAATACGTATTTCCAAATCAAGCTTACCATGCATCAGATATTTTGAAACATGGCAATGAAAATAGTGTTTTAAAAATTAATTTATTTGCTTTTGGGATTGTTTTTATATCTCATTTAAGAGATCGTGTGTGGGGAAAATGTGCAATTTCCTTATAATCATGATTAATATTTTCCCATGTTACTATTAAAATGAACTTATATTAAATTTACGGTTTCAAAATATAAGCACTAAGGGATCTGTACCATTAGAGAGAAACGGGCTAACTATTCACATTAGATACTACTTGTTTTGTTACTGTGACATGTAAGATAACTTATAATTTCTTGGCTCAGACCACCACAGGATAATACAGAGAGGAGTTATGTTTTCTCATTAATTTGTTCTTTAGTAATTTTCTTCAAAAATTAAAGAAAATCAAACTGGAAAAAATCAATGTCAGTATTCTATTGCTTTCATATAATCTCTGGATTGAGCCTCGTGAAGTTATAGTTGCTATGGTAACAGAAGTATACTCTTCAAACAGTTTCTATCCTAACTACTCTGCTACTTATACTGAGTGATTTCTTCAAAAATAGGACTCATGGGGGCGTAGTTATGAGAAATCGTATTCTCTGTAAGGATACATATCCATATAATTTGTTGGGAGTAACTCCAGCATATGGAGGTTAATTAGATATAAATGTAGCCAACATGAATTTTAAAACGACAGTGTTCCCCCAGTAAGTAGCCAAGTGTGAGGAAATGTAAAATCAAGAGATATCCAAAAAAGAGAATTCAGATGACATAGGAATTGATACAGACATCTTTTAGATTTACGGATCAGTATGGAAATATCTTTCAGAAAGTGTGAAGACGTTAACAGAAATTTATGTTAGATTTTTGCAGGTCAAAATGGGTGCAGCATGTTTAGCAAATTGCTTCAAAAAGACATAAAGCAGTGATTTTCCTTTCACAGTGTTTCAATGTATTGAAGTCAGTATGGCTTAAATCTGTACCATCTTCATGGTGGTAACTTTCATGTCATTTCATTACCCTCCAATTTTTTAAAATATTGACAGACTATATTACAGCTGTACATTTTGATGTTTTTATTTTGCTCTAATTTCAGGGAAAAGTTTCTTTCAAAATATTTTCTCTCACATATGAAAATGCCATTGTTGAGTTACCCAGATATGGCTATTTTCCACTTGTGGTGTCTTACTGGGCTGATTGGTAAAATATAAAGTTTTTCTATATGAAAAAGAATGGATCTTGAATCATAAATCCATCACTTACTACCTAGGTGATTTGAGGCAAATCACTCAAACTTTCTGACACTTAATTTCCTTACCTCCACTATTGACAAAAAAACAATAATAGTTAGACATTTTGCTTTATTATTATGCCAAATAAAAATAAATACAACAGTTGTATTAGCCTGGCTAATACAGGTTTTCAGAATTAATGGCTTCAACAAAAGAAATTAATTTCCTCCGAGTTCTAGAGGCTATAGGTCCAAGTTCGAGGTCACTATCAGGCTTCAGTGTCTGGTGAGGCCTCTGTAGCTTGCAAACAACGACCTTCTAGCTGTGTCCTCATAGGGTCTTTATTCTGTGTGTGTGGAGAAAGATCTTGGGTTCTCTTTCTCTTCTTATCAGGACACCAGTCCCATCAGATTAAGACCTCATCCTCATGACCTCATTTATTACCTTCTTGTAAGCCCTATTTCTAAATTTAGCCATATTTGAAGTGGGGGCTTCAACATAAGAATTTGGGAAGTGTCACAATTCAGCGCCCGGCAACAGTGCTTTGCAAACTGTAACTTAACAGACTAAACCCTGATGATTTATTTCTGTGAGTGACTAGCATTACAGCTCGAGCCAAACTAGTCCACCAGGCTAATAAACTCTATGCACATTCTTAGTTTTTAATGTATGATTAACTAATTGAGCTTACTAGACAGACGACTTTAAACAAACAAAATGGTGAGTCTCACACTTTAAAAAACATCTCTTTAAGAAGAGTGGCTCTTTATCAATTTTGAGTTATGGTGATTTCTGGTTATTATTTCTTCTCTTGGCTTTAGTAGAGCTCTATTCGATAACTTTTTTTTTTTTTTAAGATTTTATTTATTTGAGAGAGAGACAGAGAGACACAGCACGAGTTGGGGTAGAGGCAGAGGGTGAAGGAGAAGCAGACTCCCTGCTGAGCAAGGAGCCTCACACTGGGCTAGATCCCAAGACCCCAGGATCATGACCTGAGCTGAAGGCAGATGTTTAATCGAGTGAACCACCCAGGTTCACTCAATTAAAAAAACCACTCAGGCCCCCTCTTTTCAGTAGCTTAAACTGCTTATATCATCATTGGCTCCTTTCCTCCAGCTCAGGGGATATTCTTGTGTTCCATATTTATTTTGTAGTTTGCATTCATTGCTCTTTCTTTGGACCAATCTTCTGGTACAAAGTGGCTCATGAAACAGAAAATAATTTGCTTTTGGTACAGGTAGAGAAGGTATGTGTCAGAGGAAATAAGAGAGTCCAAAGCAAACCCTGTGCTAACGCTCAGGTGCCTGTATCACTGAGATATAAACCGTGCCTGCCAGGGAATTCCAGGCCTGGATGGTTCGCTCCCACAACAGTCCAGACCCACAGGCATGAGGTTGTCATTTTGGCGCATATTAGGGTTCCATTACCAATGGGACTCAGAATTCTACACTAGGTACAACACTTTCAAGTATAGAGACTTTACTTTCTCCCCATCCATCTCTATACATACGCTTTAAAGCAAGCCATATCATTCCTATGCATATAAATACATGCTGGGTAGAGTGGCACTGTTTTAACTATCTGGAGGATAATGTGACCTTGAGAAAATGCATGTCTTGTCATTGAGAAGTCAATCTATGGAGGATGCAGCCATTGCCATGACACGACTAACCTGACACAGGACAGAAACTTGATGACGATAAATGACTGTAGAAAAAATTAATTTGGGGGGTAATGAATCATCCTAAGTTTTACATTAGAAGGTGAAGACCATATCCTTATAACTCCCTTGTAAAGTTATGAGTACAAGTTAAAATACACCTGAACTTTTCTGTTAGCAAATGGAGAAGCATCAGTTAATGAGTAAAATATGCAAGATAGAGTTTATGCATAGTATCAAAGTCATATTATTAAAAAGTTTTTCTACCCAATGTTTCCTTTAGAAGGAATGTACCATCCTAAAAATAAATCACATTGTTGTTGTTATTGTTTTTTCTAACTTTATTTTATTTCTTTATGGCTTACTGAGGAATAACATATTAAAGCATGATAGAAAGTGGTAAGAAGATACGTGTAGTTTGTAAATCTGAAAGCATTCTTTGGAACTAAACCTGTAACTGAAAGAGCAGTAAGTTCTCTTCTGTTTTGTACCATATTGACACACCTTTTATTTCAATTTTCCTCCTCTTTAGTTGTTTGCACCATGCACTGCTCTCTCCGTGTGGTCTTTGTAACACTTGGGATGTTTAACCTGTTCTGTGTCTGCCTATAAATGCAGCTTTCTACTGAAACCATTGTTCTTTTATAACATTTGAATTATGTATTTTAAAACATTTTGGGGTGTTTCATTATTTAGTCAGCAGGTTGATAGGGAAAAAATGAGCCATATGTTCCTTAAATTGAGAGAACATTTTGTAAGAAATCAAAATATGAAAAAACTGTATATTTTAAATTGACTAAGTTGTGATGTCTTTTGAAATGAACATTAAAAACTCCCCAAAGTAAGAAATCCTGTGGCAAATGTGTATTTATAAATTAGAGGTAGCTGTTAGTCACACATTTGAAAAAAATAACTATTTTTTGTACCAAATTTTGTATCTATACTGTCTTTTAACTCATGGGGTAATAATCGTATCAATATATATTAAATCATAATTCTGACAGTCAATTGTATAGAAATAAAATATTTTTAGGACTAAAAAGTAATTTATATGCAAATCATTTCAACCATGGAAAAAGTGTATCTATTGATAATTTTGTCTAAAACTATGAAATAATATAAGTCATCGGGATTATTTTTGTGCTAAACTTAAATATTTAGCATCTAAACTTGAGAAGTATATTTAAGTACTGCATCATTATTTAGATTTTTTTTTAAGATTTTATTTATTTATTTGTCAGAGAGAGAGAGAGCGAGAGAGCAAGCACAGGCAGACAGAGTGACAGGCAGAGGCAGAGGGAGAAGCAGGCTCCCCGCCAAGCAAAGAGCCTGATGTGGGACTAGATCCCAGGACGCTGGGATCATGACCTGAACCGAAGGCAGCTGCTTAACCAGCTGAGCCACCCAGGCATCCCCATTATTTAGATTTTTAAAAACTATTTTAAAAATACAAATATAAATACATGTGTTGAAATAATGGCATATATATTTTCTAATCTGGTATTTTAAAAGATGTATTTTTTAAAATGATTCAGCCAATGCATGTTCTTTTCTTATGTCTTATAAGTTTATTACATCAAATACCAAACACTGGGTTTCTTTTGACTAAAATTTGGCAGGGTATTAAAAATTTTGTTTCCATTAGCAGAGGATCTTAGAATCAGTTCTGTTTACTGTGATCTTTAGCTATGTACAGGGTTAACTTTTATGCACTAACCTTATGACTTCACCTTAATATATATCTGTAGATCCAGTACAAAAAAAGTACATTACCTTAGGGTTTATTAATGAATATTCTAATTCTCCACAGGGACTGGAAATAGTCCCATAAATCTACCTCAATAAGGACTCTGACATCATTTTAGAGCCTTCTCCCAGAACCCACAATTTCCCTTAAAATCAAATTCTTATTAGTCACTGGTGAGGGAACTGCTTCAAATTGCTTGACTAGCCTGAAGAGAGAGCCCTAGGTAGAGTACTCCTTAGAGACAGAGCCCTTTTATTCTAAGGATGTTTTAATGTAATAATTTGGGTATCTGTTACCAGATGGCTGTGTTACAGGTGGATAATGGATATCCAGCATTCACACTTAAACAGTTTACTGACATACTCACTCATAAATTAGTATATAATTAAGTAACTGTTCCCACATCTGAGTCATTATCTTAGTGTCAATATCTCTAACATCTTGAGTACTGGCTAAGATGTAATATAGATAGTCCATTTGGATGACTATCGAAGGTATTAAGCAAGACTAAGAAAATAAAATAATTCTTGAAGTAAAAAATCAAAAAACAAAAATAATATGGTGGTTCATTTCATGTGTTAACTTGACCATGTTATAAGACGCCCAGATATTTAGTGAAACATTTTCTCTGTGTGTGTATGAGAAGAACCTCTAGAATTTAAGTTGTTCAGAAAAATGGATTTTACATATTCAATTAAAAATATTTGTCATGGGGCGCCTGGGTGGCTCAGTGGGTTAAAGCCTCTACTTTCGGCTCAGGTCATGATCCCAGGGTCCTGGGATCGAGCCCCACATTGGGCTCTCTGCTCCGCGGAGAGCCTGCTTCCTCCTCTCTCTCTCTCTCTGCCTGCCTCGCTGGCCTACTTGTGGTCTCTGTCTGTCAAATAAGTAAATAAAATCTTAAAAAAAAACAAAAAAAAATTGTCACATGAAGTTATAGGTCAGCTCCTCAGGATTTTCCTTTATAATATTTTATATTTGTAAATAATATCATAGACTTTGATCTGATTTTCTCAGCTTCCAATTTTATAAATTGTGTGTCTCTAATTAAATCACTCAGATGTCTACTGATCAAGATTAATTTAGCTTACCTTAGTTAAATAGTCCTTGTTTCTTTGTGCTTTATTACATTTTGTGTTAAAATAGAGAAAAATGTATTGTAATTACTGGAAATCTTAATAGTAGTATATTAATTTAAATATCTGTATCATATATATATACATTTTTTTTCATTCCCAGGAATTTTTTTTTAAAAGATTTTATTTATTTGACAGAGAGAGATCACAAGTAGGCAGAGAGGCAGGCAGAGAGAGAAAGGAGGAAGCAGGCTCTCTGCCTAGCAGAGAGCCCAATGCGGGACTCGATCCCAGGACCCTGAGAGCATGACCTGAGCTGAAAGCTGAGGCTTAATCCACTGAGCCACTCAGGCGCCCATTCCCAGGAATTTTTTGAATGATCTTATTATTTCAGCACGTTTGAGAAATACTCAGAATATATTACATATGATATATTTTTGTAAGTTATAGACAAAAATTATTGAGGAACATAAATGAGGATCCGGCCCTCACAGACTAGGTAAAACAGAAACAAAGTTTTTAAGTTAAACATTAATTTGGATGGGGAATCCACCCAACCTGTGCTTATCAAGAAACCAAAAAAATGACAAAGTTAGATACAGGATCACCTGGCTCTCTGTCAGGATAAAATGGAATCTTACACATTTAGTGCAAGATTCACAACACGTAACAGAGAGCAGTTGCTGCGAAATTTAAAGGTGAATGATCAGGCATTTCAGATAAATGCTGGAGTTCTAGACTATCCAGAATGGAGAGACCTCACTACTCATCTAAGAAATTCAGTTGAGCCTCTAGAAACCCCATGCTTTAAGAGAAAGGAAAATAAATAAATGTTACACAGTAGGAATGAATTTACAAAGGAAAGAAGACCTTCTCTAAAAATAAAATCAAGGGACCCCTGGGTGGCTCAGTTGGTTAAGCGGCTGCCTTCGGCTCAGGTCATGATCCCAGCATCCTGGGGTCAAGTCCCACATCAGGCTCCTTGCTTGGCAGGGAACCTGCTTCTCCCTCTGCCTCTGCCTGCCACTCTCTCTGCCTGTGCTCACTCTCTCTGACAAATAAATAAATAAAATCTTAAAAAATAATAATAAAATAAAATAAAGTCCTGTAGGATATGAAAACTCTGTAGTAATTTAACTGTCTGGCAGAATAAATCTCAACACCCTTTAAAGGAAGACAGATGTATACAATGTAAAATCACCATGTTCATTATAGAGACAAGACATGGAAAAAAAAACAACAGAGACTAGTCACCAGATTTAGTAATTTTTATTTATTTTCTAATGATTTCCCATATACATAATTATGCAATTTGAAAATAAGACCATTTTATCTCTCCCTCACTATACTTTTTATAACCTTTTTTTCATGCATTATTGAATGGGTCAGATAAAGTAGTACACTATTCTCTTTCTGTAAATTGAGGTTTTTAAAAAACACATTGTAATCACTAAAGCAACCATTAAAACCAAGCAAAAAAGATATAGGTAAAAAGCCTTGAAATAAATATAATAGTATATCTATATGTATCTATCTATCTGTTTATTCAGATATCAGAAAGGAATTTCTAAAAAGTCAAAGGGAGGAGAGAAAGGAAAAGAAGATGAAGAAAATAGAAAAAGAAGAGCAAATAGTTGCTTCAAAATATAAACACTATGTATATGTTGTCTACAAGACGTACACTTTAAGTACGGACATACAGGGAGGTTGAAAGTAAAAATGTAGGAAAAGATACATCACAAAATCATTAAAAATGAAAAAAAATTAGTGACTATTATATTGAACAATATAGATGTCAAGATAAGCAGTACTAATCAAGATGTAAAAAGTGGAATTTCATAATAGTAAAATGAAAAATTAATAAAGAAAGATGTAAGAATCCTAACAAGGATTCTTTTAGTGAGAGAGCTTTAAAATATATGAAACAGGGCTCCTGGGTGACTCATTTGGTTAAGTGTCCGAGTCTTGATTTCCTTGCAGTCAAGGTCAAGATCTCAGAGTTGTGAGATTGAGTCCCATGTCAGGCTCTATGCTATGTATGGAGCCTACTTAAGGTTCTCTCTCCCCCACCCCCTGCCCCTCCCCCCATTCATACGTGTTCCCTCTCTCTCTTTCTCTGTGAAAAAATAAAATAAATAAATAAATAGATAAAAAAGAATAATAAAATAAAATAAATGAAACAAAATCATATGATATTACAGGTAAGAAAAAAAAATAAACTTGTAATCACAGAGATTTGTTAGCACTATAATAATGATTAATACAATAGGTAAACTAAATAATCACTCAGGAAATAAAAGATTTGAACAAGAACTGTCTCTCAAATTTACTAATTAACATTTATTAAACACTATACCCAACAGCTATAGAGAATATTCAACAAAATAAATAAGATCTTGTGCCATAGAAAATGTTTCAAGGAATTTTAAATGAGTGGCATGTACAGATAGGTTAAGAAGGTCATAGAATACAAACTCAAGATACAAAAATCTGTTTTATTCCTAAATAGTTGCAGCCCCAAACTGGAAAATAAAAACTAAATTTTTGAAATAATCAAAATACATAGCAATAAGGATGAATGAAAGATCTTCCACTGAAAATTATAAAACGTTGGAGACAAAATTTAAAAATAAATATATAAACAAAACACCATCATTATTAATTGAATTTAAGATGGTTGACCTCAAATTGATTTATAGATGTAATGCAATTCCAGTCAGAATCCCAACAATTTCATACCAATTAAAAAGTTGATTTTAGGGACGCCTGTGTGGCTCAGTTGGTTAAGCAGCTGCCTTCGGCTCAGGTCATGATCCCAGTGTCCTGGGATCAAGTCCCACATCTGGATCCTTGCTCAGCAGGGGGCCTGCTTCTCCCTCTGCCTCTGCCTGCCACTCTGTCTGCCTGTGCTCACTCTCGCTGACAAATAAATAAATAAAATCTTTAAAAAAAAATTAGAAAAAAAGTTGATTCTAAACTTTACAGAGAAAACGAAATAAGAAGACTAAGCAAAACAATCATGAGAAAAAGTACAAAGTTGGAGGGATCAAACCAGGATGGGTTTGAGACAAAAACTACAAATGGTATCTTATATGGTACATAAATTAATGCATAAAGATTTATAGTCCAAATTTATGGTCTTCATTAGTCTAAGTAGTTTGAATATGGGCATAAGCTATATAGCTACTAGGAGAAAATATAGGGTATATTCATAAACTTGGATAGGGATATTCAACAAATAGAAAAGAAATCCTTCAAATCAATGACAAGACGTTTAAGGTAATAAAATGTTAACAAAGGACATGAACAGATATCCCACTAAGGAAAATATGCAAAGTCCTCAAAAGTGTATGAAAATGTATTCAGCATCATTATTCATCATCAGTCAGCAGGATGTAATAGACTCAACTTAGCATTGACCTGAAGTGCTAAAATTTAAATAGGTTGGCAACTACAAATTTTGGTGACCATGGGTAAGAAGCAATACTCTCATTCACATACTGCTAGGAGCTAGGGCAAATTAGTGCAAACATTTTACGTTTTTTTCTCTTATTTTTTAAAGTTAAGTGTTTATCGACCCTATGATCTGACAATTTCACTTTTAGGTATTTTCCCAAGAGAATTTTTTTTTTTAAGTGTCAGTAGAAGATTTGTAAAAGAATGTTTATAGAAGCTTTATTAAACACATAAAAGGGTCATATTAAAGCACCTGTCCAATAAACAAGGCACCTGTCCAATAAACATAACAAAGGGACACAATTTAATGTAATAAAAAGAAGAGTAAAATTATAGCAGAAAATACTGTCTATGGAAAATTGCAGAAGGAGAAAACAAACTTAATCCCAAGTTTTCTAATAGCCAGGGCAAAAAGTGAATATGAGCTACATTGTTATTATTATTTATTAAAAGGAAGGATGTTTAAAAACCAGATAATGAAAATTATTTCCTGGAATCAAATTATATATTAAGCAATACAAAAATTATAACTTAAATGATTTTTGCACCAAGCCCAGAGTCAGTACTCTTAAAACTGCTTCTTAAATTTTCATCAACCAAAGATGAAAATCTGATATTGTCATAATTTGCCAATACAATTCAATATGGATTCAGAATCCTCTGGTTTAAGGTTTTACTGTGATTTTACTTAGTAGAAGAATAATCTAGTATTTGCTGACATGTATATGTTACCTCCTATTAACAACTCTTAGATCCCACCCTGCCTGCAAGAAAATAGCCCACTTTAATATGAGCATCCATTGGGTATACATGTACTCACTTGTATATATGCCACTGCCGCACTAATGACTTTTTTTTTTTGCACTAAAGACTTTTATGTGTCTTTTAGACTTTCCTGTAGTCACAGAGGTATTTAACTAAACTCCAGCTCAATAGTAATCCCATGGAATATCCTTGTCTATATGATTCATCCATGTCTGTTTCATAGCTTTCTAGAGATTTCCTTTTATTTTATTTTTTAAGATTTTATTTAAGAGACAGTGAGAGCACAAGCAGGGGGAGGGGCAGAGAGAGATGGAAAAACAGACTCCTCAATGAGCCAGGAGCCTGATGTGGGGGATCCCTACAGGACTCAATCCCAGGACGTTGGGGTCATGACATGAGCTGAAGGCAGATGCTTAACCGACTGAGTCACCCAGGTGCCCCTAGATATTTCCCTGTAAACCTTGGTGTTGTCCAGTGGTACATTCTTGGAATGTGTCAATCTCTTTGCCCTTATTGGCCCATCATGTGGAGTTCACATGTGGTTAGATTTGTACATGTATTCAAACCTTACTTTTCCAACTAGTCTCAAACACAGAACTGCAAACTCAAAACACTACAAAATATATTTAGAATCAAGTAAATATTATATATTAAACTCGAGATTTCCAATGTCAAAGTACCTCAGATACCTGTATGAAAATATTAATACATCTTATATCAGAGAACAGCAAACTCATAATAACCAAAGTGAAAATCATCACATGTTTATTGTTGTGATGCAACACAACAAATGATATTGCATTATTTTTCACAAAAAATAGTTTTGTTAGAAAAGTCTAGTCCAAACAAGAACTATTAGGACTGTAGATTTTGTTTAAAAAAAAAAAAAAAGAAGTTCTTTACTCACTTTATCAGTTCTCCTACTGCCCTTAATCTGACTTTTGTTATAGGAATGATCTAAGAACATGGATTTTGGGCCAAACATAGGAATAATATAGTATAATTCAGAATAGAAAGAAGTGATCAATAGTTGAATTCAAAACAATGACAAAGGAACTTGGATAAGGAGTTGTATTCTCAGGACAGAAATGAGCATTAAAAATTTTGATACTTGAGGGATGCCTGGGTGGCTCAATTGGTTAAGCGGCTGCCTTTGGCTCAGGTCATGATCCTGGCGTCCTGGGATCGAGTCCCACATCAGGATCCTTGCTCGGCAGGGAGCCTGCTTCTCCCTCTGCCTGCCATTCTGTCTGCCTGTGCTTGCTCGCTCTCTCTCCCTCTCTCTCTGACAAATAAATAAATTAAAAAAAAATTTTTGATATTTGAGCACAGGGACTTAGCTTGTGGGACTCCTATACTGAAGGAACAAGGTTTGGCAGCTCCCATAGGTTCTGTAAAGGAAGACTCAACCTTGGCTCTTATAATCATTGGAAATATGTCCTTGAATTTCTACAGGCCCAAATTTTGTATCCTGATCAAATTCTCAGGACTATAAACAATTTCAGCCCGCCAGGAAAATTACCCTAATTCAATTTTGGGAGACTTGTAAAACATTGTTTAGGATTATAAAATAATTTTCTTAGTGCAATATTTTCTTTAAAACTGGAGAAATTAAAGTTAAATATAAATATAAATAATACATTTTAATAAAATATAGGAATTATCTCTACATTTAATCACTTAGTATCTTTAAGAGATCCAAGTGTAATAGAGTATCAAATAAATTACTCGTATGAATAAAATTTAAAATACTGAGTAACAGATTCAAACTTCAGATTTAAAGATAAAAGAGAATTGTAAATTGTTAAATAACACTGACATGTTTAGAAAGCATGTTTAATTTATTAGATTTATACGTGGGAAGACTTTGTTTATTGGTGCTTAAAAATCTAATATATTACCACTATAAATGCTTTTCAAATTATTTATTTCAATTTAATTCTAGAGACTGTATAAACTCTTAAATCTGCTTGGTCCCATTTGCTAGAATTATATATAGGTTGATAGGTTTGGCATAGTGCACATATGTATATATAATACATATAAAATGAACTACATGGTTTTCCCATTTAATTTTTCAATTAAATATTTTAACCCATAATTTTTATGTCACACACCATGTTTTTATGAACAAGCTGAGTTCAACATTACTACAAAGTTTACACAGGTAGCTCTTTTTTTTTGTCATATGAATTATTGGTATTGTCTTCATGATGTTTTCCACATCTAGTTTTGTAGCTATCAAATTTCTTTCTCAATTCAATAGACAGAAACAGTGTTCTGCTTAAAACAATGACAATCTCTTGTCTCCACATAAGGAGCTGGAGATGGTGTATGAGTGAGTTTAAACACACCATCTGTGGACTCAAGTAAACATAAGTGTTTTTATATATACAGTTGACCCTTGAGCAGCACAGCAGGTGGGGGTGACAACCCCTTACATGGTCAAAAATCTGCATATAACTTTTGACTCCCCCCAAATTATGTTAATAACTTACTGTTGACCAGAGGACTTACTGATAACACAATTAACACATATTTTATATATTATATGTATTACCTACTATAGTCTTACAATAAAGTAAGCTAGAGAAAAGTGTTACTAAGCAAATCATAAGGAAGAAAGGAGATGTTTGCTGTACTGTCCTATAAAAGATCTACATATAAATGAACCCACATAGTTCGAACTTGTTTCTCTAACCAGCGATAACTATTTTTCACATTTCTGTATATAGTCAATTAAATACACATACATACATATTCATATGTGTGTATAAGTAAAAATAGAGATTTTTCTAGGAAAGGAGACCAAAACACATTAATGAGATTCTCAAAGGAAAAGAACAAAAATGTAAAAATCACTAATCTTTAAGATCAAAGTATGAGTCTTTAGTTTTCTTAAAAGACCTTCTAAAATTTCATGTTCCCAAATGTCTTTATCTTATTCCAGGACACTTTCCCTACCAACTTTTGACACCCAGAATTACCATATTTTCTTCCCACACTGTGCTACTACACAACTCTGTTACTCTACTTGTATTTTTTAAATTTTCTCACCATTTCTTAGTATCCATTGCCTTGTTAACACTTTCTCAGTCATCTTGTAGACCAATTTCAGAGGCAATGTCTTTGAGAAAATTCTTTCTTCAATCTCAAGATGAATCAATTGGTCCTCATCACGCTTTCAAAGTACTTTATAAGTACCTCAATGTTAAGATTTTCTACATGTCATTACAATTACCTCTTTATATTTCTACATATCACTATGTAGAAGTATATATTACCATGTACTTTAAGCCCCTTGAGTGTTTTTTTTAAATGGTATTAGCCTAATTACTAACATAGAGCACATTGAAAGTTCTCCCTAACATGTCTTTTATTTGAATAAAAAGGCTCTTGAATACCAGTCTTCTTATTTAGCTATGTTGATACAAACCAACAGGAGACTAATGAGAATTTACTTGAAATTGTTAATGAAAGAAATTTCCTATTGTCAAGAAATTTGTTTCAAAACTATTGATGTATTTTATTGAATCCTTGCCTTTATCCACTCACCTTTCCCCCATACCTACTAAGGACCAAAACTTAAGAAAGAGCAAGTCAGACAGCAAACTAAATCAGTTTTTTCGAACCCTGGGACAGTCTTGGAATCCAGAGAGGCAGTAGGTACAAAAACAAAGCAGCTGGATAGGGTAAGGGAATTGATTTCAACAATGAGCCTGACTGATCAGCAGAATGAAGAATGGGCCAGGGGAACCTGGGTGGCTCAGTCATTAAGTGCCTGCCTTCAGTTCAGATCAAGATCCCAGGGTCCTGGAATTGAACCCCCCATTGAACTCCCTTCTCAGCAGAGAGCCTGTTTCTCCCTCTCTGTTGTCCCTCCCCCCTTTTTCTCTCTCTCTCTCAAGTAAATCAAATCTTTAAAAAAGAAAAAAAAAATGAAAAGAACTTTAAAAATAAATAAAATTTTTTAAAAAAAGAAAGATAAAAAAGAAAAAAAAGAATGAAGAACAGGCCAGTATTGCCAAGCCATACCTCAAATATGCAGGTTTAAATTTATGCTTCCATTCATAAATCATATGTTCTTACCTTCATGATTATATAGTCCTTCTAAACTATTTCCCTGTCTTCCTAGAAAGGCAGAAAAATAAACTAGTCCATTTTTCTAACTACTGGAGACTGTATTTGCCTAAGATTGTCCCAGTTACATTAGAGGAATTTAAGCCACAGTGAGTACCACTGTACACCTATTAGAATAGCAAAGGAAAACCAAAACAAACAATAACAAAAAACAAATTTACTATGTAAAGTACTGATAAGGATGCAGTAACTCATATATTACAGGTGGAAATTCAAAAATTATAGCCACCTTCGAAAATGTTTCTTAATACATTTAAAAATACACTTATCGGATGACCCAAAATCCATAGGTGTTTACATAGAAGAAGGAAAAGCATCTTCACCCAAAAGCTTAGAAGCTAATATTTGTAGTGGCAATGTTCATTTGGTAATCCGTAAATGCTGAAAACTGAAAACAAATGAAATGTCCATTAACTAGTTAGCAGATAAAATCTATGCTGTACGCACACTGTGAATGACTACTTAGGCATTAAAATAAATGCACTAATGATACATGCAACAATGTAGATGAATTTCAAATGCATTATGCAAAGTGGAAGAAGTTTGAAGTAAAGGTGACAAGCTGTATCTTTCCATTTATATGACAATTGGGTAAAAGATGATATTCATTCTAGATTACTTTTTCTTCCCCCAAAATCTATGGTCCCATTTACTTCTGGTTCTTTTGCAAATTCTATTCCTTTTATTTAGGCATTTTTTACTCCTTCTGGCTCATCCAATCCTCTTTATATAACTTGCTAAAATGCTTTCATTTTTCAAATGTCCATGTATACATTATTTATTACCTCTTCTAAAAGACATTTTCTGATCATTTCTCGCAGCCTATATTGACAATGTCAAAACACGTTTACAATTGCCTGCTGTCTGCTCTGTTGATTGTAAATATATATCCATATATATGTAATAGATGTAACCAAGATTAAGATGTCCTTTGCAATTTATCTTTTAACAACAAACTCTCTCTCTCTCTCTCTCTCTCTCTATATATATATATATATATATTTTAGAATATGCAGTCAATTAATTGGAATGATTTTTTAAATGTTCCTTAAAATTCTTGTGAATAACACATGAAATGGGGTTGAGAAGCTTTTTGTATAAACTATGTCATACTGTTCTTGATAAGAGGGAACAAAGTATCAAATGAAATTGTATCTAATAGACACATTACCATTTACCACTATAATTACTCTTAGCATTGCAATGGGGTGCACAACAAAATAATAGATTACAAGACATAATCAGTGAGAATAGATTTTGGGAACTTTGTGGCAAAGCTATGGTCTCTGTGACATTGTACAACTGACTATTGGAACTGTGAAATGGAAGAGATATGGAAGAATATTTGAACTGATGAAACAACAAAATATCCAGGCTTTAATTTAAATGTAACTTTGACTTCTAACTTTTATAAAATATGGTCTTTATGGTGTACTTCTTCATTTGCTCTAGTGGTTTCTATAATAATTTTTTTAATTTTTATCCTTAGCCATTTTAATGCACATAGGACATTGAAAAAAAAGTAATATATAAACGACTGGGTTTCCATTTCCAGTAAATAAAATAGAATACCTCAAACAATTTAAAAATGTAAATCTGAAGAGATATATGAACAACGGCTGTTTAAAATTTTTTCAGAATGTTTTATTCTTTGAATAAGAAGGCAAAGAAAGATTTGAGATTTGTAAGAAATAATGAGTTTGGATCTCAAAGATTGTACCCTACAACCCTTGCAACACATACCAACATGATGCATATGGGCAATATAATTGCCGCGTGTGACATCTCAGGTATAATTAAAACAATTACTGATAAATGACCTAAGATTTAAACATCTTAGATTTCACAAAGAGTAATGTGCACTTTGTTTCTACACCTAGTATTTCAAGTTTAAAGGAAACTTTTGAATACACTTTTGCTTCCTAATTATTTGTAATAAGTAGTTTTTGTCATCTTTCACACTTAAATGTTTTTTTTTAATTTTCTTTTTGATTTATCTTCCATTCATGGATTATTTTAATTTCCAGTTATTTGAGGTTGTCCTAGATGGCTTATGTTGTTTATTTTTATCTTAATTCCTTTTTGATCAGACAATATAGTCTACAATGTTTCAATCTTTTGTATTTATTGGTTTATTCTATGACTAAGATAATGGTCAAGTTTGGGTGAATGTTATTTGTGCTTTTGAAAAAAAAACTGTTCTCAGTGAGTTCTGTGTTCTATAAATGTCATTTTGGTCAAAGTAATTGATAGTATACTTCAAATCATCTGTGGGTTTTCAGATTCTTTTGTTTGTTTAATTCTATCAAATGCTTAAAGAAGGGTATTAAAAATCTTCAATGAGGATAATGGCTTTGTCTATTTTTTTAAGTTGGTAAATATTGCTTAATTTATTATTAAGCTCTGTATTAGGCACAGTTTATGATTCTTAATGTCGTCATGATGTCTTGACACTTTTATAAATGTTCCTCTATTTCTAATAGCACTTTTGTCTAGAAATCTTCTATATTTCATAAAAATGTAGCCATTTCATTGTTTTTATATTTACCTACTGCATTATATAATTCTCTTTTTATTTTCAAATTATCTGTATTTTATCTTTAAAACTTGTCCTTGCAGACAACATGCACTTAGGTATTACAACTTTATTCATTTTTTCACTCTTTTTTTTTTAAGATTTTATTTATTTATTTGACAGACAAAGATTACAAGTAGGCAAGAGAGGCAGGCAGGGACAGAGAGGAGGACACAGGCTGTCCGCGGAGCAGAGAGCCCGATGTGGGGCTCGATCCCAGGAGTCTGGGATCATGACCCAAGCCGAAAGCAGAGGCTTTAACCCACTGAGCCACCCAGGCGCCCCTTCACTCCTTGTTTTTTAATGAGAATGTTTAGTCATTATCATTTGAAATTCCAATCCTTTTGGCTGTATTCTGTCTAGAATTTTCTTTTTCTTTCTCTCTCTTTTTTTTTCTACTTTTTCTTTTTGGTTTCTTTTTCTTTCTTTATTTGAATTTTCAGACACTTAATTAGAATCATCTTTTCTCACTTGCCATTTTAGCATTTATCCCCTTGCATTATTTTATTATCATTTTATTTATTGCTCTAGGATTATAATCTACATTTATAGCTTTTTACAGTCTACTTAGAATTAATACTGTACACTTTCATGTAAAATGTAGAAAACGTACAATGGTGTACAATAGTTTATTACCTCTGCCATTCTGTATGCCATTGTTACCATGTGTTTTATGCCTCTGTTCCTCACAAGTGTTGTAAGACAATCTTAAAATTTTTACTTTAGTCGTATTTATTTTTAAGAAACATAGATGAAAAACAGTCTTTTATTTTTACTCAAACATTTTTATTTCCTGTTCTCTTTATTCTTTCCTTAAAATCCAGTTATGTTTGTGACATATATTTGTAACATATAACATAATATTTAATTGTGAAATATTGAAAGCTTTCTCAAATAACAAGAACAATACAAATATCTGCTCTTTTCCTGCAACTAACCCTAACCCTTTTGTTTGAAGTACTTCTTTTAATATTTTTATTATGTAAATCTTTTCCTTATATTTGGAAAGTCTTTTATTTAACCTACATATTAAAGTGATTTTCACTGAATGTAAAATTGCTTTATTGTTTTCTTTTGATTTAGATTTGTCTGCTTTTTTCTTTCTAGCAGTTTTTAGATATCAATCCCCCATCTTCTGGTATCCACTTTTTTTTTTTAATAAAAATCAACCAGTTATACAAATTGATTTAGTCTTTTATACATTGGGTTATTTTTCTCTGCCCCCTTTTATGATACTGTCTGTATTTTTGGAGTTCAGAAACTTTCCTATAATGTGGTTGGTGTAATTTTCTTTCTTATTGATTGTGCCCTTCCAATCCTTTTCACAATGTAATTTCCATCTTTCAATAATCTGAGGTAAATGCTTGGCCATTGTCTCTTAAAATAGTTTCCTTAAATATTTGATTTTTCCTCCTCTTCTTGGTCACCAATTAAGACTAGGCAAGTTATTTTTGTATTGCCTTATAAGTCCTTGGTGTTATGCTCATTATTTTTCCCCATCTTATTTCTTTTTAAATTTCACATTGGATAACTATTTTATTGATATATTTTCACTCTTAATTTTCTGTCATCTCCAATCTTATGTTAGGCTCACCTGGTGGGGTTTTTTTGGTTTGTTTTTTGTGTTTTGTTTTGTTTTTGGTGATTTCCTATATAGTATTTTTCAGTTCTTATTTTCCTTTTATAACAAATATATTTTCCTTTATATCTTTGAAAACAGATATAATAGTTTGTGGTGTATTAATTCCGACATCTAAATTACCTCTGGGTTGGTCTTTATTTATTAATGTTGTTCTTCAGTTTGAGTCACACTTACTATTTTCCTTATATGCCTGGAGACCTTGGATTCTAACATATATTATGGGGGCATCTGGGTAACTCAGTCAGTTGGGTATCTGATTCTTGATTTCTGCTGGGGTCAAGATATCCAGATCATGGGATAGAACCCTAGTGGGGAGACTGCTTCTCTCCTTTTCCCCCTCCCTTTGCCCCTCCCTCCCTTGTGCTCTCTCTGTCTCTCTCAAAAATAAACTAAATCTAAAAAAAAAAAAAAAGATATTATGAATGATACAGTTTGTAGACTTTGGACTCTGTTATGTTTCTCAAAGATAATTTTCTTTTTTGCTGTTTTGATAAGGCAGCAAGTAGGCTTTACTCAGCTCATTAATTTAAGCCTTGCCTGACTTCTTGGATTGTGTCTTTACTTGCATCCTACAGAGATCAGCAAGAGATATGGTCAGAATCTATACAAAGATTTGGGTTCTCTCTGTGTGTTCCTTCTTTCCAAGATTTTCCCTTTTTGTGGACTTCCAAAACAGTCCTTTAGTTCTTTAAAGGCTGTATGACTTCTTTGGATTTGACTTGTCCACTGGGTACTGTTGGAGCCTGCCCTTGACGAAAACAAAAATAGTAAGTAACTCAGTACATTTTCCTTCTGACAAGGGACAAAACTCCTCCAGTATCTTCCTGCTTTTGTTTATTCTCTAATGCTGTCAATCAGTTGTGTGTTTATTTTTTTAATATCTTACAGTTATTAAGAAGAAAGACTGGTCAATTAAGAGGTATTCAACTATTACAGCAAAAATGCTTTTTAGGGGCACCTGGGTGGCTCAGTGGGTTGGAGCCTCTGCCTTCGGCTCAGGTTATGGTCTCAGGGTCCTGGGATCGAGCCCCACATCAGGCTCTCTGCTCAGCGGGGAGCCTGCCTCCTCCTCTTTCTCTGTCTGCCTCTCTGCCTACTTGTGATCTCTGTCTGTCAAATAAATAAATAAAATCTTTTAAAAAATGCTTTTTAATTGTATGGCAGGAGTGAAGTGTTTGTATTTTTTAATGTGCAAAAATAGTTTATTTTCTTGTATGTCTCCTATATTCTTGATTTGTTATTCTATACACACACTTGGAAAGCTATGTTATTGTTCCCAATATTCTATTTGGGGGTTGAGAGTGTTTATTGTATACCTTAGCAATAATTGGCCAAAAATCCTGAACTTGCAGTGTTTTAATCTCATTTTATTTGAACCCTGTAGGCACAACACAATACAGATATGACTGCATTTTTTTTTCATTTCTCCCTTAACTTATGTTGTAAAATTCAACTGCTTCAAGGTGAAGCTGTTGGTATAATATTTATGAAAGTCATATTATTGCAGAGTCCATTACAAGAAGGGATGCAGCTGGATCATAGGTTTTGAGATATAACTTTCACTGCCTTAGGCTGTTATTTAAACTCCAGGACTGACTAAAGTGATGAGAACACCATTTTTAAGACATACATACTATTTTCTATGAATATTTATTGTGAAGCCAGGACCAAAACATGAAACAACTGCATTAATACATGTATCCATTTGATATTCAACATTCTAGTATTATTTTACTTTTGTAAAAATGACAGAAGTTATTTTGTGATTTGGTAAGAAACATTAAACATTTTGATGAGCAAGTGTTTTCCTAGTTTACTATCACCAACAATAGATGTCCTTTAAGAGAATATTATGAAAATCATTTAGTTCACATGTGTAGTATAAGATATTATATTTTGCAGACTATATAGAAAGAAGGTTGAAGAGGGAAAAGCAGTCAAAATGGAATTTTTTAAAAAAATTCTTGTTAGTTATAATTTTGAACAATTTTTTTTTTGTGGCTACCTGATCATTGTAGGCTTTTAGGGTGATGTAATTGCTTTCTTGACTAAACTACCATGTTTTTACTTTCAGTCTTTTTTTTTTATCTTGAATACAATAAGCTATACTATAGGCATTACAACATTAATTTGATTATATACTTTTTCAAAATAAACAACCTCTCTCTCTCTCTCCCCCTATATATATATATATATATATATATATATATTTTATCTTGAATACAATAAGCTATACTATAGGCATTACAACATTAATTTGATTATATACTTTTTCAAAATAAACAACCTCTCTCTCTCTCTCCCCCTATATATATATATATACATATATATATATATATACACACATGTATAATACATTTCATTGCATTAATCTTTGAAGTCACACTGTGAAATCGTGAGGACAGAACTTGGAAGGACTGGTGAATATGAGCAGCTTCATGGATCTGCACTCTAGTGGAAAAACCTTACCTGGTGAAAATCAAAAGAAAAAAAAAAGTTTCTGGAAATTGTCCTGAGGGAAAAAAGCAAATTAATAGACATGCTTAATGAAAATATACTAAATACTGATAAGAAGATGGAAAGTCTGTGACACTTGAGCCATAGTACATGACCCCGTGCCTTCCTTTACCCCTCAGGTTGGCATGATAGAAACTTTATTCTGGGTGCTTGTGGCCATGAAAATGAGGCTCTCTTTCAACAGCTGCTAGTCAGCAATAGCAGGAAACCAACATATCGCATCCCCCAGCTTTTCTTAAAGAGGCTAAATTCTAGGCAAGTGAACTGAGAAGTCTGGGGTTTCATTCCTCCAACCAGTCCCTGGATTAGGGTAGAATCTCAACCTCAGGCATGGCATATTGAATACCGGGGCCCAAATTCTCTCTACACAGCTCACTTGTGAGGATATGATTTCAAACTAGGGTGAAAAGAGGCTACCATCATTGCCAAACATCATGCTTGTAAAGCAGAAGTGTCACACTGAGAGAAGCAGGCCATTTTTTAACTTTTTTTATTATTTACTTTGGAAAATAGCTTGGAGATGTTGTCCAGGAGCAGAGACAGTCCATAAGAACAAAGACCTGCAGAGCTGTCCTCAAATTAATTAATTTTAATTAATTAGTTGGAATACAGTGTGGGAAAATTTAAATCTGAAGGATTTCATATAACAGTGGAGATTTGGGTAGTAAACAATTATGAGGGAACTCCTAGTTCCATGAAAGCAACCACCTTCCTTAAGCCAGCTGCTTTTCTAGAGAAATTCAGGGAAAGTAGTCACGGAGTTAGAACAAACATTAATATATGGCCTCAAAATCTACACTAACAAAGTGGTCAGAATTTATTTGGTTCAGTTTGTGGAGCAATTTATACTATACGACATTTTGAAAAAAGTAGAGAAAATAACCTGCAATTAGGGGAACCTAACATCTGGTTGATGCAGACAACCTAACAGAGAGATCAGAGAAAGAAAAAGTCGAAGAAAGTCCTGCTAAAATCATTGTCATCCAAGGATGAAAAGGGAACAATGATTGGAATCAGAAATTATAAATAAGAAGGTCAATATAACAAACTCAATAAGCATATACTTACTTTTTTCTTATTTCAGTTTTTAAAAATAGTAAATTTTATAAATTGATGATTATATGAATACATTGTTGGATTTGTAATATATATATATAGGTGTAACATACAGAGCGATGATAGGGCAAAAGGGAGGAAGAAAGAATAGAGCTACATATGAGTAATGCTTCCACATGTTGACTTCTCACTGGAATTAAGTTAGCAGAAACCTGAATTATATCGTTAAGACATATGGTAAGCCTTAGACAAACCAATGTAAAAACAATTCAGGAGAATATAATGAAAAAATCATTAAGGTATTATGATGTTACACTAGAAAATACCCATTTGTACTAAGAAAAGTATGAAAAATATGGAAAAAGTTATCGAACATATAGGAAAGTTAATCAACAGACATAAAGCCAGTTGTATGAATAATGACACTAATGTAGATGGATAAGAAAATTCAGTGCAAAGGCAAAGGTTGACAGACTGGGTAAAGAAGTTGACAACTTCTAACACCTTTTCTGAAATAAAATTATTCAACAAACTAGGGCAGAAAGGAAGTTCACTAATCTAGTGAGGGGCATTTATACAAAAACGGCAGAATACATAATATTTGATTGTGAAATATTGAAAACTTTCTTATAAAATCAAGAACAATATAAATATGCTATGTTTTCATTCACCATTACTATTTGCCATTATATAGTAAGTACTAGTCAGGACAGTTAGGCAAAGGAAAAAAATAAAAAGCATCCAGACTGAAATAGAAGAAATAAAATTATTACTATTGGAAGGAAACAATGTTATATATAGGAAATCCTAGGGCATACACACATACACACACACACACACACACACACACAAAACCTCTCACTAGTACTCTAATGAACATATTTGTCAAGGTTTTAGGACAAAAGATGAATGTACAAAAATAAATTATATTACTAAAAGATGAAAATGAAATTGAAGAAATAATCCCATTTACAATAATATCAAAGGGAATCAAATACCTAGCAATAAATTTAACCAAGGTGGTCAAAGACTTGGGCATTTGTAAATATGAAACATCACTATGAAAGAACTTTTAAAAAAATACATAATTAAAAGAAAGCCATTCTATATTCATGGATTGGAAAAGTTAATACTGTGAAGATGACAATACTACTCGAAGTGATCTACTGATTTAATGCAATTCCTATGAATATTCTAACAGCTCTTTTTCAGAAATGTAAATGTACACACTCAAGTTTATATGGAATTCCAAGGGATTCCAGTTGAGAGAACAAAATTAAAATAGATAAAGTTGGAAGGGTCACACTTTACATTTCAGTGCTACTACAAAGGTATGGTATTGCACAACAAGGTAGTATTAAATAAGTGAACAAGTAAATCAAAAAGACAAAAAAATACAGTAGTCAGCACTGTTTAGTACTGGAAAAGGTTAAACATATATATAAAAGGAATAGGACTGAGAGTTTATATATCAACTCTTACACTGACAGTCAATAAATTGATTTTGACAAGGTTTCCAAGAAAATTCCGTCAGGGAAAAAAATACTCTGATTTTCAATAAATGAAGTTGGGACAATTAGATATGCACATGTAATAGAATGAATTTGGAATCTTTCTTTACACTTTATACAAGAATTATTTCAAAATGTACTATACCTAAATGTGGGAACTGAAAGTATAAAAGCCTTAGAAAAATACATAAGAGAAATAATTCATGGCCTTGGATCAGGCAGTCTTTATATCTATCATGCCAAAAACATAAATGAAAAGAGGGCGATACAAGGAAATTTAGCAATATCAAAATTAAAAAAACATTTGTTTTTCAAGGGATACCATCAAGATCGTGCAAAAGTAACAAAATTTGAGAAAATATTTGCATATCATGTATTTGATAAGGAACTTGCCTTCTGAACTCTAGCAAGTCAGTAATTGAAAGGTAGATAATCCAATTTAAAAATGGGTACATATTTGGAATAGACATTTTTTCCAAATATACACAAAAGACTGACAAGCACAAGGAAAAATTCTCAACATATTTGCTATTACATACATGCAAAGCAAAACCACAATGAGATATCACCTCATAACTACATAGGACTATAATGGAATATAGATTTAAGAAGATAGAAAAGACAGATGTTAGCAAGGAGTGGAGAAATATGAATCCTCCTTGCTGTTGGTGGAAAAGCAAAATGGTAAAGATACTTCGGAAAACAGTCTGGTAGTCTGTTAAAAGGCTAAACACAGAGTTACCATACAGTCAGTAATTCCATTTCTAGATGTACATCCAAGAGACAATAAAACATGTTCACAAAAAAAAAAAACCACTTGCACATGAATACCTCTAACAGTATTATCAAGAATAGCCAAAAGTGGAAATAATCCAAATAACCACGAAAAAAATGGATAAGTACAATGTGGCATATCCATACAGTGTAATACTAGTCAGCAATTCTAAGGAAAAAATACTGATATATTACTACAATACTGTGAATCTTGAAAACATTATGCTAAATGAAAGAAGCCAATCACAAAACACCACATGTTGTATTATTAATTTACACGAAACACATGGAATAGACAAACCTATAGAAATACAAAGTAGATTTGCAGTTGTCTAGACCAGGGATGGCTGAGGGAGAAATGGAGACTGACAGTTTGACTGCTCAGGGATTTAGGGTGTTTTTGGTTTTGGTTTTGGTTTTTAGAGTAATGAAAACATTCCTAATGTGGTCATGGTCGTAATTTTACAACTCTGTGAATATATTTTAAAAATCATTGAATTATACACTTTAAATGGTTGAACTGTATACTCTTTCTTCTTTCAGTCTCAACTTCTATAATTCATTCTAGAAGTAAAGTGTCTTATTTAGTGATTGCTGTAGAGCAAACCACCTTAACACTCAGTTATTTTAAAAAAACAAGAGTTTGTTCTTTCTCATGATTCGGTGGGTTAGCTGTGTTCATCCAGTTGGTTCTTCTGCTGGGTTTCTCCTGTCATTGTTCATGCTGTTGCAGTTTGGGATTAGAGATATTAAGGTGTTCATTCATATGTCAGTCATCTTGGTACTGGTTAATGGCTGACCCTTTCACTATGTGATCTTTCATTATTTAGCACTCTAGCCCAGGCTACCTTACATGGTAGTGGGAGCATTTCAAGAAGTAAAGGTAAAAGTTGCAAGGGTTTTTAACTCTTGGACTCTAGAACTCACACAGTATAACCTTTGCCACAATTCTATTCATCAAAACTAATCACGTAGCCAGCCCAGACTCAAGGAGAAGGGAAACTTTGACTCTGCCTTTCAATAAAAAAGCTGCAAGGGATTTGTGGCAATGTGTAATTAATCATATTAAATATGATTAAAAATCCTTTATTAATACCATTTATTTATTTGTAAAAGATTTTGAGAGACAGAGATAGAGAGAGAAATAGAGAGACAGAGAGAGACATTAAGGGAGAGGGAGAAGTAAGGAGGGAGCTGAGCAAGGAACCTGACAAAAGGCTCTATCCCAAGACCCTGGGATCATGACCCAAGCTGAAGTCAAATGCCTAACTCAGCCATCCAGTTGCCCTTATTAATACCATTTAATGCTTATCCATAATCTATACAATCATTATTTTAAAAAGCAAATCAATAACTAAATTCAAGATGAGAATGCATTTTATCCTACTAGCAGTGTTAAATAATACAGTTTAATATTGTAAGAAGGGGAATCATATCACATGTTGCTGCTTTCTTCTTCATTTTATTTTGTAAAATATTTATATTTCCTGCCTATAGCTGTAGAAAGAGGAACTTGTAATTCTTAGTTATATAACTTAAAAATCTAAATACCTAGATTGGTAAAAAAGTTCCCTTTATAACCTGATCATTGGCTGACTCTTCAACTAAATATTACCATGCCTCTTGGAATGTATTTTTTTTTCATTACAAGCTAAAAAAAAAAAAAAAAGATTGATTATAACATTTGTCTTTGTGATGATAATGCATAATTCTTAGAAAAAAGGAAGGTGATGAATATCCAGTTTATTGGAAACAGAACTGGAACAGAGACAAGGATCTTGATGGGAAACATGTGTGCATCAGTTCTTCAAGTTTCTGCCAATAATGGCTAAGCAAAGTCCCTGGGCTTTTTAAAAATTTTATATTTCCTGGAGATAGTCTGATGGAATTAGAATGGGTTGAAAATTATCCCTAAACCAAGGAAGTAAGGGCTATTGGGTCTGGCAAATATCAGACCCATCACAGTCAGACTTAGCAAAAATCAGATTTTTTTTTTTTGGAGGGGTGGGAGCAATATAAAAAGTAAATCAAAATTCTTGGAACTTCTGGGTAACATAGCAAAATAGAAAGATCCTAGGTTCAACTTGTTCCATGATAACACCCACAGCATGGTAAATAACCTAGAAAATGACCCAAGGACTGGAAGAATGGACTCTCTAGGGTTAAACTAAGAGAAGAGTCCACATTGAAAGCAATAGAAAGTGCAGAGATACAGTCCAGAACCAAGCTCACCCTCTGCATTATCCTCAAGAGGAAAAGACACCACAAGCCTGGGGATGAAAAAGGAGGGGACCTCACCCCAGGTACCTCAGGCATGAGGTAATGGCATGAGGAAGATGAATCCCCATAACAATTGGCTTTGAAAACCAGAAATGTTTAACTTTATCACTACTTAGTGGTGCTTAACATCTGGAACTTTAAAATTCAATGGGCTGGTCTTTGGAAGAGTTACAGGGTGATAGGAAACTGAGTCCACATCCTTAAAGGAGCATCGTAAAATCAACCTTGCTCAGATAAACCATAGAAGTAGTATTTTGAAAAATTCTTGGGGTATATAGTATATTAAATTTATTTGCTATGCATTGGCGGAGAAGGGATATTTAAGAAATTTCTCTGGGAACAAAGGAGCTGGCAGCTGCCATTTCCCTACCCTGCTCCTCCCCCCATCCCCAGGAACCAATGCAGCCCAAACACCTTCTACCTAGTTTCCTCTACCCCATGCTGTCCTATAGCTTGCTCTACATGCTCTATCCCATGTTCTCCTGTAGACATGCCCCTCCAACCACCCTGGGCAAGAGTTCTAAGTGGATCATGTCTCTTCCCATAGCAGACTGGCACAAAACTTGTTAACACAATATTAACTGTTTTGTATTTTCCTGTGGACAAGCTCCCTCCTACACACCCTCTGCAAGACTCCACACAGAACAGTGGTATAGGCCTGACAGTGGTAAAAGCCCTGACAGGGCCTAGCACCAATGAAAAGTGACATCTTCCCTGGGAAGAGGGGAATATAAGCATACACACAAGTTTGAATATTGCCCCAACAGTGGGCTAGGAGCAGACATCTGATCTGATGGCCGGCCCTACCCACCAATGAAAGTTCAGGTGGCAACACAAGGAGAATGCCCTGTAATTGGTTCAATAGCAGCTCTGGTAAACATCTAGTCTGGCCCAACTCAAACAGAAGGTGGCCTGAAACTGGCCCATTAATAACAAAGAGACCAAACCCTGCCCATCACAATCAAAGACAGCCACTGCAGAGGACTGGACAGAAGGCAAAAATGGCTCAGCTATAACAGTACGGTACATGCAAACACATAGGAGACACCTCTGAAACTTAAGGTTCTGGACAAAGGACATTGCATTGTAGGGCACTACAGGACGTCTTATTCAGAAGGCCACTACATTCAAGAACAGGAAATGGAACTGACCTTCAAACACATAGGAATGCAGAGAGTTAGACAAAATGAGGAGACAAAGGAATATGTCTCAAATAAAAGAATAGGACAAAAACCACAGCAAGAGAGCTAAATGAAATAGAGTTAAGTAATATGCATGAAAGAAAATTAAAAATAATGGTAGTAAAAATAATCCCTAGACTTGAGAAAAAAGTGGATAACCTCAGTAAGACCCCCCCCCCAAAAAAATAGATAGAAAAGAACCAGTCAGATATGAAGAACTCAATAACCAAAATTAAAAATATAGTAGATGGAATAGATAGACTAAACAAAGAAGAATGGATCAGTGACCCAGATGACAGAGTAATGGAAAGGAATTAGGATGATTAAAAGAGGGGTGCCTGGGTGGCTCAGTGGGTTAAAGCCTCTGCTTTTGGCTCAGGTCATAACCCCAGGATCCTGGGATCGAGCCCCACATTGGGCTCTCTGCTCCGTGGAGAGTCTGCTTCTTCCTCTCTCTCCCTGCCTGCCTCTCTTGCCTACTTGTAATCTCTGTCTGTCAAATAAATAAATAAAATATTTTAAAAAATGAATAAAAGAAAGGAAAAAGAGTAACTAAAAATGAAACTAGGTTAAGAGAACTAAGCAAAACCATCAAGCATAATAACGTTTGCATTATAGGGATCCCAGAAAGCAAAGTGAGAAAGGGGGGACAGAAAATTTTTCTGAAGAAATAATGGCTGAAAACTCCCCAAATCTGGGGAAAGCAACAGAAATCCAGATTTAGGAGACACAGAGACCCCCAAACAATTTGGGCCAAGAAGTCCACACCTGGCACATAGTAATTAAAATGGGAAAAAGTAGTGATAAAGAAAGGATTTTAAAAGCAGCAAGAAAAAATAAAACGTGTGCTGAAAGAAAAGAAAAAAAAAGAAGAGAAAAGAAAAGAAAGCAAAACAGTCTGCAATGAAGACTACTCTATCCATCAAGGCTAGCATTCAGAATAGAAGGAGGTATTAAGAGTTTCCCAAATAAACAAAAGTTAAAGGAATTCATTACCACTAAACTAGCCTTATAAGAAATGTTAAAGGGTATTTTGTGTGGAAAAGAATGACCATAAGCAAGAGTAAGAAAAGTAGGAAGCACAAAAGCAGAAAAAATATGTATATCTATAAAAATCAGTCAAGGGAAACACCAAATAAAATATCACTAAAGAAGGCCAGCAGTCCATGAAAGAAGAGAGCAAGAGAAAAAATGAACAGAGAAGAACTAAAAAACAACTATGAAACAACTAACAAATAGCAATACATACATACCTATCAATAATTAGTTCTGCTTCTTTGAAAAAATTAATAAGTTTGATAAACTCCTAGCAAGACTTATCAAAAACAAATTAGAAAAGACCAAAATTAATAAAATCATGAGAGAAAGAGGAGATATCACAGCCAACACCAAGGAAATACAGATAATTGTAAGACCATATTATGAGCAACTATATGCCAATGAATTGGGCAATCTGGAAGAAATTTATGTATTCCTGAAAAGCTGTAAGCTACAAAGACTGAAACAGGAAGAAATAGAAAATCTGAACAGACCCATATAACCAATGAGGAGATTGAAACAGTAATCAAAACCTGCAAAAAAAAAAAAAAAAAAAAAAAAAAAAAAAAAAAAAAAAAAAAAAAACAAAAAAAAAAAAAAAAAAAAAAAAAAAAAAAAAAAAAAAAAAAAAAAAAAAAAAAAAAAAAACAAGAGTCCAGGACCAGATGCCTTCCCAGGGGAATTCTACCAAATATTTAAAGAAGAAATAATACCTATTCTAATAAAACTGTTTCAAAAAATGGAAACAGAAAGAAACATCCAAACTTGTCCTATGAGGCCATCATTACTTTGATCCTGAAACCAAAGACCTCATCAAAAAGGAGAATTACAAACCAATATAGCTGATAAACAGGGATGCCAAGATACTCACAAAGATCCTAGCCAATAGGATCCAATAGTACATTAAAAGAATTATTCACCAACACCAGGTGGTATTTATTCCTGGATTACAAGGGTGGTTCAACATTCTCAAATCAATCAATATGATACATAACATTAATAAAAGAAAGGGCAAGAATCATATGATATCAATTGATTCAGAACAAGTATTTGGCAAAATCCAGCATCCTTTCTTAATTAAAATTCTCCATAGTGTAGGGATAGAGGGGACATACCTCAATTTCATAAAAGCCATCTATAAAAAGCCCACAGCAAATATCATTCTCAAGGGGGAAAAACTGAGAGCTTTTCCCTTAAAGTCAGGGACACAACAGAAACGCCCACTCTCACCACTGCAGTTCAACATAGTACTAGAAGACCTCGCCTCAGCAATCAGACCACAGAAAGAAATAGAAGACATTCAAATGGGCAAAGAAGTCAAACTCTCACTCTTCACAGATGACATGATACTTTGTGTGAAAAACCCAGAAGACTTCACTCCAAAACTGCCAGAACTCATGCAGTGATTCAGCAACATGGCAGGATAAAAATAATCAATGCACAGAAATCAGTGTCACTTCTATACACCAACGATGAGACAAAAGAAAGAGAAATTAAGGAATTGATTCCATTTCTAATTACACCAAAAACCATAAGATACCTAGGAATAAACCTAACCAAAGTAAGGGATCTGAACTATGGAAAC
>PISX010007071.1:0-82425 GCA_004024625.1 Mellivora capensis
GACAAACCATAAGTGACTCTTAATCTCACAAAACAAACTGAGGGTTGCTGGGGGGAGGGGTCGGGAAAGGTGGGTGGGGTAATGGACATTGGGGAGGGTATGTGCTATGGTTAGTGCTGTGAAGTGTGTAAACCTGGCGATTCACAGACATGTACCCCTGGGGATAAAAATATGTTTATAAAAAATAAAAATTAAAAAAGATCAGGGGTTCATCGTTCAGTTTGAGATGTCTAATAGACATCCAAGTGGAGCTTTCGAAATGAGCATGGCATTTAGGGGCGAGCACTGGGCTAGAGATAGAAATTTGGGAGTCATACAGGAGCTTTCAAGTCACAGACTGGATCAGTTCACCATGGAACAGAGTGTAGATGCTTACTGCCTATGGTATACTTTGATATTTTCCTCTATCTCATTTTAAAAATGCTAATTAGGGGTGCCTGGGTACCTCAGTTGGTTAAGCATCTGACTCTTGATTCTGGTTCTGGTGGTGATCTCAGGGTCCTGGGATCCAGCCCTGTGTGGGGCTCCGTGCTTGGTGGGGAGTCCGCACAGCAGTCGCTCCCTCTCCCTCCACCCCACCTAATGCGTGCTCTCTCCTCTCTCTCTCTTTCTTTAAAATAAATAAATAAATAAATATTTTAAAAGTACAGATAGGGGCCCCTGGGAGGCTCAGTTGGTTAAGCGGCTTCCTTCAGTTCAGGTCACTATCTCAGGGTCCTGACATCAAGGCCCACATTAGGCTCCCTTGCTCAGTGGGGAGTCTGCTTTCTCCTCTCCCTCTGCCCTTGCTGCTGGTAGCACTCTCTTGCTCCTCTCTCTCAGGTAAATAAATAAAATCTTTAAAAAAAATAATAATTTTTATTTATTTGTATCTTTAATTTAAAAAAATACTAATCAGGGAGCCTGGGTGGCACAGTCAGTTAAGTGACCAAGTCTTAGTTTTGGCTCAGGTCATGATCTCAGGGTCGTGGGATCAAGCCCCTTGTCAGGCTCTGCACTCTGCGTAGAGTCTGCTTAAGATGTCTCTCCCTCCCCCCTCCCCCAAAATATATAAATAAAATCTTTAAAAAATAATAGTAATCAGGACCCACTAAATTGATTTCATGACCCACTCAGTCGTGACCTACAACTTGAAAAATAATGTCTAAAGCTCTGCAGGATGTGTGGATTCCCTTTACAGATTTTTTTTTTTAAGATTTTATTTATTTATTTATTTATTTGACAGATAGAGATCACAAGTAGGCAGAGAGGCAGGCAGAGAGAGAGAGAGAGAGAGAGGAGGAAGCAGGCTCCCCGCTGAGCAGAGAGCCCGATATGGGGCTCGATCCCAGGACCCTAGGACCATGACCTGAGCCGAAGGCAGAGGCTTTAACCCACTGAGCCACCCAGGCACCCCCCTTTACAGAATTTCTAAAGATGATAGACACCTGTTGATGAAAATAGTAATAGGCAGAGTTATCCAAAGGTAATTTGGTATGGTTTACTAACAGCAAGATGTCATAATCCGCAAGAATCATTTGAACTTTTGGTGTACTGAAAGGAATGTAAATCAAGAGAATTTGCCTGGTCATTTAATGTTGGCGTTCCTCCAGACTCCAGCCTAGGCTCTCTCTCCTTTTTTTTTTTTTTTTTTTTTTTTTAAGATTTTATTTATTGGGGCTCAGGTCATGATCCCAGCATCCTGGGATCGAGTCCCACATCGGGCTCCTTGCTCGGTGGGGAGCCTGCTTCTCCCTCTGCCTGCCACTCTGTCTGCCTGTGCTCGCTTGCTCTCTCTCCCTCTCTCTCTGACAAATAAGTAAATAAAATCTTTTTAAAAAAAAATCAAGGTGATTCTCCCCCTTTTCCTTTGTAGTAGGTGTATATTCCAATGTTCTCTGCATCCTAATCCCTGGAATTTACGAATATATTAAATTACGTGGAAGAGAGAAATTAAGTTTGCAGATGGGATTAAGATTGCCAATGAGCCAGGTTTAAAATAGGCAGAGTAGGGCACCTGGGTGGCTCAGTGCGTTGAGCCTCTGCCTTCGGCTCGAGTCATGATCTCGGGGTCCTGGGATCGAGTTCCGCATCGGGCACTATGCTCGGCAGGGAGCCTGCTTCCTCCTCTCTCTCTGCCTGCCTCTCTGCCTACTTGTGATCTCTGTCTGTCAAATAAATAAATAAATTCTTAAAAAAAATAAAATAAGCAGAGTAGCCTGGATTATCCCAGTGAGCCCAGTGTAATCATAAGAATCCTACAAAGTGGAGAAGGGAAGTAGAAGGGTCAGAGGGAGATAGAACTAGTGAAAGAATTGTCAGAGAGACGCAGCACTGCGGGTTTTGAAGGTAGAGAAAGGGAGCTCCAAGACAGAGAATGTAGGCAGCCTCTAAAAACTGGAAAAGGTAAGAAAACAGATTGTCCTCTGGAGCCTCCAGAAAGCAGCTCGTCTTTACCAACACCTGGATTTTAGCTCATTGAGCCCCATGACAGAACTGTAAGATAACACATTTTTGTTTGTTTTAAGCCACTAATTTGGTGGGAATTTGTTAGAGCAGTGACAAAACAAAACCAATGCGCCTCCCTTGACCTCCCTGATCCAAATTACTACCAGTAGCCAGACCATGACATCTGGTTTCCCAGATGCGTACTTTACCTCCCTCCAGACTATTTCCTATACCCCAACAGGAATCATTTTTCAAAACAGAAATCAGATTCTACTGCTCTCACTTAAAATCTTTCAGGAGTCTTCTTTGTTCTTACAAGAGAGCCTAATTTCTCAACTTAATATAGCCAGCAAGACATTGCAGTTGGCCACTGCCTATCTGCCTGGCCTCCTCTTTTTTTTTTTTTTTTCTTTTAAAGATTTTATTTATTTATTTGAGAGAGAGTATTCGAGAGCACAGGAGGAGAGTGAGAGGGAGAAGCAGACTCCCTGCCAAGCAGGGAGCCCAATGTGGTGCTCAATCCCAGAACCCCAGGATTGTGACCGGAGCCAAAAGCTGATGCTTAACCAACTGAGCCACCCAGGTGTCCCTGCCTGGCCTCCTCTTCACCCCACTCCTATTCTCAGCATATCAGCCTTCTTTAACTTCTTGACATGCACTCTGCTTCTTGCCGCGTGGCCTGGACTCCCTGTATTTCTCCTGCCTGGAGAAAATGAAATGCTTTTCCTGGCTTCTCTCTCCTCCTCTACACCTGAATTAAGTTCTGCTCATCCTTCAGGGTCACCCAGATCTTTCCTCAGGAAAGCCTTTTCTGAGTCCTAGCTGGCTCACCTTCATTTTTTATACATTTACAACACTACCTAGCTTTCCTTTTTATATTTGTGTAGTCATTTGCTTACTGTCTATCTTCACTACTGAACTATAAACTCCATGAGGGTACATCTTGTCTGTGTCTGTCTTTCTGCAGACAAGAGCAGTGCTCTGTCAAAAAAACAAAACAGGGGGCGCCTGGGTGGCTCAGTGGGTTAAGCCTCTGCCTTCGGCTCAGGTTATGATCTCAGGGTCCTGGGATCGAGCCCTGCATCCGGCTCTCTGCTTGGCGGGAAGCCTGCTTCTCCCTCTCTCTCTCTGCCTGCCTCTCTGCCTACTTGTGATCTCTCTCTGTGAAATAAATAAAATCTTTAAAAAAAAAACACAAACCAGGTATTTAATAAATACTGATCGGATGACAGTTTGGAAATATGTATAAAGCTCTTTACCAATTGGCACGTATTAATACTCAATATGACATATAAATGAGAGCTTTTAAACACATACATTTGAAGTTCAGTGTTAACATCTTTATCTCTGTGCCAGCAGCTATCCACAGTTTCTCGCACATAGCAGGCACCCAGATTTTAGTTGGAAGAAATAATGAGCACAGCATTGAGCCTTGGTAGTTTGGGTACAAACTAGGTACAATTAGGGTAATAGTTGGGTTTGGGGTTTGTTTATTCTTTTGTCCTCTCTTAGTCTTCTTTTTCACAAACGTTCACAATTTAGAAATACATTCATCATATTTGAAATGATATTTAATGAAGTTTAACAGGAAAGTTTCTCTTTTACCCTTCTCACTCAGTTCCACAGAAATAACCACTGTTTATTGGAGTTTTTTAGTTCTTTTTATTCTCCTACAATTGTAAATAAATATATACATATCTGTTTCTTTATTCTGTTGGATAATATTATGTGCTTTGTTCTAGGATGTTTTCTCCAGTGTCACATCTTGATCTTTCAGGCAACCCCATGATATTACGTGTATAGTTATGCCATAATGTAGTTATTCTTTCCCTGTTGAGGGGCAATTATATTATTTCCACTTGTATTTTTAATTACAGACAATGTGACAGCGAACAACTTTTTTTTTTTTAAGATTTTATTTATTTATATGTCAGAGAGAAAGAGTGTGCACACAAACAAGGAGAGAGGCAGGCAGAAGGAGAAGCAGGCTCCCTGGTGTGCTAGGAGCCTGATGCAGGACCTGACCCCAGGACCCTGGGATCATAACCTGAGCCAAAGGCAGATGCTTAACCAACTGAACCACAAAGGCATCTGGACAACTTTTTTTTATATGTTTTTGTATATATATTTAAGAATTTAAGATAGAGGGGGGTAGGAGGTTGGGGGAGCCAGGTGGTGGGTATTATGGAGGGCACGCATTGCATGGAGCACTGGGTGTAGTGCAAAAACTATGAATTCTGTTACGCTGAAAAGAAATTTTAAAAAAAAATAAGAAAAGAAAAAGAGACACACACAAAAAAGAATTTAAGATAGATTCTTAGAAGAGGTATGGTTGCAATCACTTGTTATGAGTATTTTAAAATTTAATAAGTACTGACAAATTGTCTTCCAAAAAAACTTCACTAGTTTACCATGAACAACGTATGAAAATCACTTCCCTATAATCCTCGAAGACACTAGAAAGCAAGTCGGTTTTTTTTTTCTTTTTTTTTTTTTTTTGTTTTTTTGTTGTTTATTTGCCACAGAGAGAGAGATCACAAGTAGGCAGAGAGGCAGGCAGAGAGAGGGGGGGAAGCAGGCTCCCTGCTGAGCAGAGAGCCCAATGCAGGGCTTGATCCCAGGACCCTGAGATCGTGACCTGAGCCGAAGGCAGACGCTTTAACTCACTGAGCCACCTAGGGGCCCCTAGAAAACAAGTCTTTAATTTTAATTTTGCTAAACTTAGGATAAAAGAATCTAGTAGTTGTGGTTTTGTTTCGTTTTGTTTTGTTTTGCATTTTTCTGATTACTAGTGAAGGAATGCATCATTTCTGACATCACAGCCCATCTATATTCCTTCTACAAACTGTTCGTTTGTGTCCGTTTTTCTACTGGGTTGTCTGTCTTTTATGAATTTATAGGAGATCTTCAAAACTCTGGCCATATAATTCTTTGCTATATATGTGACTAATTTTTCTTCCAGTCTGCTATTTCTCTTTATTTTACTTGCAGTGTTTTTGCATTGTATATAAATTGTGTGTGCTTTCATTTTTATATAGGTTTATCTGTCATTTTTAATGGCTTCTGATTTGTATCTTGCTTAGGATGGTCTACTCCAAGATTATAAAAATATTCTTAATTTTTTTCTAACATCTTTTTTGTAGTTTTGTGTTTTAGTTTTCACTATCAAATCCATCTGGAATTTAAAGATTTTATTTATTTGTCAGAGAGAGTCAGCACAAGCAGGGGGAGCAGCAGGCAGAGGGAGAAACAGGCTCCCCGCTGAGCAAAGAGCCCAACATGGGACTCGATTCTAGGACTGTGGGATCATGACCTAAGCCAAAGGCAAACACTTAAAACAACTGAGCCACCCAGGCACCCCTGGAATTTATTTTTGTATATGATGTAAGAGAGTGTTCTAACTTTTTCCAGATAATTTTTCTTCAGCATTTATTATTTATTTATTTATTATTTAGTTTATTTATTTATTTCTTATTTGTTTTTATCATTTATTATTTGTTGTTTTAGTATTATTTATTATTTCTTTTTTTCTTAGTCCTTCAAAATGCCATATTTATTAAAAATTAAATTCACACTTAACCCATAAATGTTTCTAGACTCTATTTCTACGCCAAAACTAAAGGGTTTTTACTGTGACTTTACAATATCATATTAGAATTCTGTCAGTTTCAAGAAATGGAAACCTAGCTCAATTAGGAAATGTAGGTACTATGAAACTAGGATATCCAAAGGCAGATTTTAATCCATGGCCTTGGATGGCATCAGACTCTATCTCTTCATCTCTCAGACAAGCTCTACACCTGATGGACATAATAAACACTGGTAGGCTTGGGCACAACCTGAACCACAAGAAACCACAAGAAAAGAGGCCATCTTTCCTGAGAGTTTGGGCAGAAAAGGTCTGGATTGGACTCCAATCAACCTGATTTTGACTGCCAGTGAATCCTTTCAACCAAAGGGCCTTTCTGATTGGCCAGGCCTTTTAGCACGTGCTCAACCCCTTTGCCACATTGGGGTCTTCCCTACTTCAACCTACTTCAAGAAATGGTTTTCTCCCTGAGATTTTATTATCGGAAGCAGAAGGAAAGAGCACTCAAAAGCATGGAAGTCTGGTATAGACATGGCTTCTGTTAGGCCAAGTTCCCACACACATATATACTCATTCTTTTTCAAGAATATCTTGAGTATTTTCTGTACATTTCCCCCTTGTAACTTTTGTTGGCTTGTCAGGATCCGTAACAAATACTGGGTTTGGGGGGCACTTACTTGGGTGGCTCAGTCAGTTAAGCATCTGCCTTCGGCTCAGGTCATGATCCCAGGGTCCTGGGATTGAGCCCCGCATCAGGCTCCCTGCTCGGTGGAGAACCTGCTTCTGTCTCTTCCACTGCCTGCTGCTCTGCCTACTTGTCCTCTCTGTCTCTCTGTCAAATAAATAAATTCTTTGAAAAAACAATACTGGGTTTTTGTTGGGGATTATGTTGGATTTATAGATACAGTTAGGGAGACTTGACATCTTTACAATATTAAATTTCCTCATCCAAGTAAAGGGTATGTCTTGCCATTTGTTTAGGGCATCTTTTATAGCCTTAAGTTTTATTGTTTTTCTTTGTATGAGTCTTATACATTCCCTCTTAGATTTATTCTTACTTACTGTTTGTTATTATTGTGAATAAGACTTTTTCTCCCCCAATTAAATTCTCTAACTGATAATTGGTGGTATAAATAAAAGCTAGGAATTTCTTTCTCATTTTATAACTGGCCGACTAACTGTATTTTCACATATTTTATTGTTTTTATGCTAATTCACTTGGAATTTTTTTTTTTAAGATTTTATTTATTTGACAGAGAGATATCACAAGCAGGCAGAGAGGCAGGCAGAGAGAGAAGGGGAAGCAGGCTCCCCACTGAGCAGAGAGCCCGATGTGGGGCTCGATCCCGGGACCCTGAGATCATGACCCGAGCCGAAGGCACTGCCACTGAGCTACCCAGGCGCCCCTCACTTGGAATTTTTAGGCAAATAGCTATATCTACAAAGAGTAATCCTCTTTTCCAATATTTTTATTCCTTATTTTAACTTTTAATTATCATAGCATTAGTTGGACCTCCAGTGCAATATTGAATAGTAACAGCCAGTTAGGACATTTGCCATAGGTTTATAGTACATACCCATTTTCAGTTTAAGGGAAGTTGACTATATTCTATCATAAATAGGTATTGAATTTTATCAAATACTATTTTTTAATATGTTTTGGATGGAACAGTCATTTTCTTTTTCTCCTTTGATCTGTTACTATAGGACTTACATTTATATATGTACTGAAGTTGAACTGTGTTGGAGATAAACTCTAATTATCCATCATTCTTTTAACACATGGCTTGATTCAGTTTTCTAATACTTTTAATTTTATATCTATGTTCATTAATTATATTAGCTTACATATTCTTGTGTGTGTGTGCATGTATGTATGCTTTGTCAACTCTTGGTATCTGGGTTATGGTGGCTTTCTAGCATGAATTGAAGAGCTTCCCATTGTTTTCTATGCTCTGAAATAGTTCATATAATGTAGGGATCATTTGATTCTTTTTTTTTTTTTTTTAATAAACATATAATGTATTTTTATCCCCAGGGGTACATGTCTGTGAATCGCCAGGTTTACACACTTCACAGCACTAACCATAGCACATACCCTCCCCAAGGATCATTTGATTCTTAAAGACTAGTGGAAATATCCTGTAAAAATGTGTAGACTAGGTACCTTATTAAATGGAAATATTTTCAGGACGCTTGAGTGGCTCGGTTGCTTAAGCCACTGAGCCTTTGGCTCAGGTCATGATCCTGGGGTCCTGGGATCAAGTCCAGCATCCTGCTCCCTGCTCAGGGGGAGCCCACTTCTCCCTCTGCCTGCCACACCCCCTACTTGTGCTCACTCTCCTCCTTGCTCTAACAAATAAAATCTTTTTTAAAAATTTAAATAAATAAATAAATGGAAACATTTTCCTTTATTTTTTAAAAAGATTTTATTTGTTTATTTGGTGGAGACACAGCGAGCGAAGGAACACAAGCAGGGGGAGTGGGAGAGCAGGCTTCCTGCCCAGCAGGGAGCCCAATGTGGGGCTCCATCCCAGGACCCTGGGATCACCACCTGAGCCGAAGGCAGATGCTTAATGACTGAGCCACCCAGGCACCCCATATTTTCCATTTTTAGTTGAATTTTTTATCAGAATAATACACACATAGCACAAGAAGTCAAATAGTAATTCACAGCTTATAAAGAAAAACGGCAACCCTTTGTCTCATTCTTCCCCATTCCCATTCCCCGGAGGATGCTGCTTTAATTGTTTTCTCTGGTATTTAATTTCATATTTCTAAACAATATGCTCATATTGCTGTTTTTTTTTAATTTTTAGCTGTAGATGTCAAATTTTGCTCTCTTAACTCCAAATCACACGTATATACTTTGTTTTTGCCTCATCATCATAATGATATTATAGCTTATAATGTAATATAATCAATAGAATATAATATTGGTTATAATATTGGTTAAACTATGTAAATACTACTCATATGAACCACGAAGTAGACTTCGAATTACATTTCTCTTCTCGTACAACTCTTGTTTTCCCTGGAGTTAATAATTGCCTCCATTTTAATTTTTCCTGTGTATCTGTCACTGCTTCATCCCCAAACTGCTTTACTTAGAACAAGGTAGCTCTGAAGACTTGTTTGTAAAACTATTCAGTCATAATCTAAAGTGACCAAAACATTTAAACTTACACTCTATATGCATGCCCATTAAATAAAAGTATGAATTGGGCCTTTAAAGTTTAAAGCCAGGCATATACTTTTCTTTCTTGCTGGTTTAGTCTTTGAGGAATGTTTTCCCAAAATAGGTAACTTTTATCAGTATCGAAGACCTTTTCGATGGAGGATGATGGCCCTCCCCCACAATTAATAATATCTCACTGTCCTGGGAAATCCTAAACAGACTCATTATCCACACTGTTTGTTTTGATTTTGTACTTATTCAACTGGCATACCTTGTTGTACCAGAAAGCAAGGAAGCACTCAAAGACTAATGGATTTGTATAAAAAGAGAACATAAGAGACAACCTGAAGAGGTTCCCACTGGCCAAATTTAGGAAAATGGAGCATCAAAATGTATTATAAAAATAGTTTCTAACATTGAATTATTTTAAGTCTATGGTGATATTCAAAGATATAAATAAGTAAAAGAAAGAAAGGAGGAAACATTTGTCTTTACAGAAAGCCAATTAATAAATTTAGAAATAATGATAGAACTAGAAAATCACCATATTATAACCCAGGATAATAACTGATTGTGGCAGTGGTCATCAATGGATGTTCAGACCATTAGAAGAGAGACCACTGGAACAGGTTATTCACATGGTTTCAAAGTATGACCCATAGATTACTTACTAAGTTCAAAGGGAAAAGTATCTTTACATTGGAGAGATCCACAATCGCCACTTTAACCAAGCAGCCAAACTTAGCATCACCAATGGGGACTACTTGATATTATATGTCTCCTGACTTGAAGCAGTAGGAAGTATACAGATTTGTCTGTGTACTGATATCCTTGACAAGAATTGTTTAATCTGAACCTAATCATGAGGAAGCAATGACAAAACCAGAGTGTGGAACATTTCTTGGCCATGAGTCTTCAAAAAAGTCAGTCATGAAAAACAAAAAAATTATCAGACATACTATCCTCTCTCTACCCTGTGCTGAGGCTAGGACTTGATGCTTTGCTGGTTGGCAAGAGAGGCTTTCCCTTTGTAGGTGTCTAGAGAGAAAAGGCAAGACTGGAAGAAGAAACTTGATTCTTTCTGTCTGCTCCCTAATTAGAATCCACATGAAAAGAATGAAGTTGGACCTTATACCAGATACAAAAGCTAACTCAGAATAGCCCAGGGACTTAAAACTTCAGCACTAAAACTATAAAACTTTAGAAGAAAACCTAAGGCAAAAGCTTATGACTGGCTGGCAATATTTTCTTGGATATAACACCAGAGACACTGACAACAAAAGAAAAAATAAGCAACAAATGAAAATTAAAATACTTCGTGCGTAAAAAGATAGTAACAGTAAAAAGGCAACCCATGGAGGGGCACCTGACTGGCTCAGTCAGTAGAGCATGTGACTCTTAATGTCAGGGTCATAAGTTCAAGCCCCACATTAGGCAGAGAGATTACTAAAAATAAAAATAAAAAGATTTTTTTAAAAATCCCACAGGGGTTCCTGGGTGTCTCAGTGAGTTAAAGCCTCTGCCTTCAGCTCAGGTCATGATCCTGGGGTCCTGGGATCGAGCTCCCTATTGGGCTCTCTACTCAGCAGGGAGCCTGCTTCCTCCTCTCTCTCTGCCTGCCTCTCTGCCTATTTGTGATCTCTGTCTGTCAAATAAATGAATAAAATCCTTAAAAAAAAAAAAAGCATCCCACAGAATGGGAGAAAATATTGGCAAATCACATATCTGATAAGAGTTAATATTTAGGGGCGCCTGGGTTACTCAGTGGGTTAGGCTTCTGCCTTTAGTTCGGGTCATGATCTCAAGGTCCTGGGATCGAGTCCCACATCGGGCTCTCTGCTAGGCAAAGAGCCTGCTTCCTCCTCTCTCTCTCTCTCTCTCTCTCTCTGCCTGCCTCTCTGCCTACTTGTGATCTCTCTCTGTCAAATAAAGTTTTTTTTTAAAAAGAGTTAATATTTAGAATATATAGCGAACTCTTAGACTCAACAGCAAGAAAACAACCTGATTAAAAAATGGACAAAAAGGGCACCTAGGTGGCTCAGTCAGTTGTGTCTGCCTCGAGCTCAGGTCATGGTCCTGGAATCAAGCCTCACATCGGGCTCCCTGCTGAGCAGGGAGTCTGCTTCTCCCTCTCCCCCTGGCCCTCCCCACTGCTTATGCTCTCACTAACTCATTCTCTCTCAAATTTAAAAAATTAAAAACTTTAAAAAGATGGACGAATTACTCAAATAGTTCTCCAAAGAGGATATATAAATGGCCAATAAGCACATGAAAAGTCACTAGGGAAATGCAAATCAAAACTACAATGAAATAACATCTCATATTCACTAGGATGACTCCTAGGGAAAAAACCCAGAAAATAACATGAGTCGGTGAGGATGTAGAGAAACTAGAGCCTTTGTGCATTGCTGGTGGGAATATAAAGTAGTATAACCACTCTGGAGAACTGTGTAATTCCTTAAAAAATTAGAACTAGACAGGCTCCTGGGTGGCTCAGTGGGTTAATCGTCTGCCTTCAGCTCACGTCATGATCCCAGGGTCCTGGGCTAAAGCCCTGTGTTGGGCTCCCTGCTCAGTAGGGAGTCTGTTTCTCCCTCTCCCTCTCCCCCAGCTGGTGCTGTCAAATAAGTAAACAAAATCTTTTAAAAAATTAAAACTAGGAATACTGTATGATCCAGCAATCCCACTTTTGCATTTGTACCCCCAAAGAATTGAAAACAGAACTTGCATGGATATATTTGCACACCAATGTTCATGACAGTATTTTTCACAGTAGTCCAAAATGGAAACAACCCAAATGTCCATCCACAGATGAATGGATGCACAAAATTTGGTATATACATAGAATATTCTGCATCCATAAAAGATGAAATTCTGGTACGTGCTACAACAGGGATGAATCCTGGGAATAGTATGCTAAGTGAAATAAGCCAGGCATAAAAGGGTAAATATTATATGATTCTACTTACCTGAAATACCTAGAATAGACAAATTCATAGAGACAAAACATAGAGGTTATCAGAGGCTAGGGAGAAGGAGGAGTGGGGAGTTATCTTTTGATGAGTACAGAGTTTCAGTTTGCAATGGTGACGAAGTTCTGGAAATAGATGGTGATGATTGTACAATATTATGAGTGTGCCTAATGCCACTGAACTGTAAACTTAAAAATGACTAAAATGTAATTTTTTCATGTATATTTACCACCATAAAAAGATTAATTAGAAAAATTGTTTTATCTCACTTCCTCGAATTTTTATTGTACTATTCCAGAAGAAAATTTGAAATACTAAAAAAAAAAAAAAGATAGAACATCCAGTTGCTTTTGAAAACTTTGAATCAGGGGCACCTGGGTGGCTCAGTGGGTTAAAGCCTCTGCCTTCGGCTCAGGTCATGATCCCAGGGTCCTGGGATCGAGTCCCAACGTCGGGCTCTCTCCTCAGTGGGGATCCTGTTTCTCCCTCTCTCTCTGCTTGCCTCTCTGCCTACTTGTGATCTCTCTCTGTGTGTCAAATAAATAAATAAAATCTTTAAAAAAAAAAAAAGAAAAAGAAAACTTTGAATCAATTACTGAGTTAACTTGGTGCCTAAAGAAAAGAAAATGATTGCAGCTAAGTTGTTAATTGTCCTGAAGAACAATTAGACAATATTGAATTTATCATCATTTTGGATTAGGATAAAGAATATCCATTTTAGGGGCGCCTGGGTGGCTCAGTGGGTTAAAGCCTCTGCCTTCAGCTCAGGTCATGGTCCCAGGATCCTGGGATCAAGCCCCTCATCCAGCTCTCTGCTTGGTGGGGAGCCTGCCTCCCCCTCTGTCTCTGCCTGCCTCACTGCCTACTTGTGATCTCTGTCAAATAAATAAATAAATAAAATCTTAAAAAAAAAAAAAAAGAATATCCATTTTAGGCAAGAAGAGTTTTTTTTTTTAAGATTTTATTTGTTTATTTGACAGAGAGAGATCACAAGTGGGCAGAGAGAGAGAGAGAGGGAAGCAGGCTCCCTGCTGAGCAGAGAGCTCGACGCGGGACTCGATCCCAGGACTCTGAGATCATGACCTGAGCCGAAGGCAGAGGCTTAACCCACTGAGCCGCCCAGGCGCCCTAGGCAAGAAGAGTTTTGCAGTTCACCACAGTCTTTTCGTTTGAACTAGGATTTTCAGGGTTAACCTAATTTAAGACAAAAACAAATTTTAGAAAACAGGCCTTATGGTATACCAGATATGCATGGGGTATAGTCCTCATAATGTTTTAGACTGGAATTTGCATACAAGCACACTTTAAAGATTTTATTTATTTTAAAGAGAGAGACCCCAGTGTGGGGAGGAGCAGAGGGAGAGGGACAAGCAGACTCTGCAATGAGCACAAAGCTGAACATGGGGCTCTCTCCCAGGACTCTGAGATCATGACCTGAGCTGAAATCAAGAGTTGAGATGCTTAACCAACTGAGCCATGCAGGCGCCCCAAGCACACCTTTTAAATTAAATAAAATATTTTTTAATTTTTGTTTTTGTGTTGAAATTTTTTCTATATTGTGTTTAAATACTAATAAGGTATTTGGTGTTAACTCATACATAGTAACATTTTGTAAAATTTCAATATATACATACACAGATGCATCATACTGAATTATAGTGTAAAAGCTATTCCCTACTACAGGTCTTTGTAAGCAAAAATTTGAAATACACTTCTCTAAACATTCTTAAGTTTCGATTTTTATTTCTTTGACCCAAGAGTTGCTTAATAGAATTTTTAGTTTTCACATTACGTGTATTTTACTTTATTGCTTTATAGTCAGAGAGAGAACCTAGGGTATTCTATAGTATTTCTCCTTGATGGAAGAAAGGTATAGTCTCCATTGCCAGTGTGTTTGTATATTTGTGTGTGTATTAGATCAAATTTGTTAATTTTACTATAATATAGAGCATTTGTATACTTATTTTTTTAGCTTTTCAGGTTAAAATAATTTCAGAATTACTTGAAAAAAATAGTACCAAAAATTGTTGTGTCTGGCAGCTCAGTTGGTTAAGCATCTGACTGTTGATTTTGGCTCAGGTCATGATCCCAGAGTCGTGGGATCAGGCTCCCTGCTCACTGGGGAGCCTGCTTCTCAGACCTCTCCCTCGGCTGCTCCCCCTGCTTGTGTGTGCGCTCTCTCTCTCTCAAATAAATAAATAAATAAATCCTTAAAAAAAAAAAAGAATTGCTGTGTGATTTCCTTTGTTAAATACAAGTCAACCAAGTAAATTTTAAAAATCAAATTGGCTTTATTAACTGATTCATAAATTGAGGACCATCCTGGGGTGCCTGGGTGGCTCAGTCAGTTAAGCATCTGCCTTCAGGTCGTGATCCCAAGGTCCTGGGATTGAGCCCTATATCGGGCTCCTTGATCAGTGGGGAACCTGCTTCTCCCTTTCCCTCTGTGTCTTCCCTCTGCTTATGCCCTCTCTCTCAAATAAATAAATCTTAAAAAAAAAAAAAAAAAAAAAAAGTTGAGCGGCATCCCATCTAGCAAGTAGAGGGGAACTCCAAAGGGCTATAGGAAAGGGAAGGTTTTTAAAGGTAGAAAGGGAGTAGAGAAGAAGGAAATTATTAGCAAAAAATCCCATTGTTTTAGGCAAGGTCACTTTCCCCCATTCACATTACATGGCACAATCTCATGTGTCCCAGGGTTTTACAGGTACTCCCATTTCAAGTTCAATGGTTAGGACCTTCTCTTGAAATAACAAGTGTGGGGGTGCCTGGGTGGCTCAGTGGGTTAAAGCCTCTGCCTTTGGCTCAGGTCATAATCCTAAGGTCCTGGGGTCGAGCCCCACATCGAGCTCTCTGCTCAGCAGGGAGCCTGCTTCCTCCAATGTCTCTCTCTGCCTACTTGTGATTTCTGTCAAATAAATAAATAAAAATATTTTTTAAAAAAAAGAAAAGAAATAACAAATGTGTGCTATTTTTTGTTTATTTCTTCATGAAGGCCTGAGGATGAGACGTTTTTAAAAAGTCTTGCTAGCGGTTACCTTGTGGGAAAGGACCCCAATGCTCCCCCTTTCTACAGAGAAGAAGGAAATAAAAAATTTCAGAAGAAAGATTATGTGGGAGCCACAGTGCTGTACTCTAAGGTAAGGCACCTCCCCGCTCAGCAGAAGGGGCTATGTTAACAATTTAGCAACGTGTATTTCTTTAGAAGATAGAAGCTTTTTGCTGGATTGTGTAGCCACTGGTTGCTTTGTTTATAATTTGTGAATTGAATTTGATAAAGAAAACCGGCAAGGGCACCTTGGTGGCTCAGTGGGTTAAAGCCTCTGCCTTCGCCTCAGGTTGTGATCTCAGGGTCCTGAGATGGAGCCTCACATCGGCTTTCTCTGCTCAGCAGGGAACCTGCTTCCCCACCCCCCCACCCCCTGCCTGCTGCTCTGCCTACTTGTTATCTCTCCCTCTCTCTGTCAGATAAGTAAAATCTTTAAAAAAAAAGGGGGGGGGGGAAACCGGCAGAATTCTGCTGTTGGTTATATGCCAGGACAACAGGTAGTTTGTATTGTGTGTCCTGGGTTTCATCCAGAAACTTCTATTCTCAAATTCCCGTAGACACCTTGTAGCACTATAGGCTTATTGGACCACTGGCTCTGCCTTGCCCAGTGTCTGTCAGCTGTCATTGAATTGCATGCCATTTTTATCTGATGACCAACGAGGCTGTTGGTTTGATAGTCCCAGTTTAGAGAGCACCTCAATTTTTGGCTAGCCACAGTGATAGTTTACAACCAGTATGACTTAGAAGTCTGAAAGGAAAATAAGTTCAATTGCCGCAGCCTATTTGAACTCCATTTGGAAGGTTGTCAACAGATGCAGAGATACCTAGGAGATATTGTGAGTTTGGTTCCAGACTACCTCAGTAAAGCTTGTCAAGTGAATTTTTTGGTTTCCCGGTACATCTAAGGGTTGTTTACACCATACCGTTGTCCGTTAAGTGTGCAATAGCATGATGTCTACAAAAAATGTATACATACCTGGGGCGCCTGGGTGGCTCAGTGGGTTAAAGCCTCTGCCTTCGGCTCAGGTCATGATCCCAGAGTCCTGGGATTGAGCCCCACATCAGGTTCTCTGCTCGGCAGGGAGCCTGTTTCCCTTCCTCTCTCTCTCTGCCTGCCTCTCTGCCTGCTTATGATCTCTATCAGATAAATGAATAAAATCTTTTTAAAAAAATGTATACATACCTTAATTTAAAAATACTTTATTGCTATAAACAATACCACCATCTGAGCTTTCAGCAAGTGATCGTCACTCATCCCAGCTCACCATAACAAATATAATGATGAACGGCTTGAAGTATTGCAGGAATTAACGAACCGTGACACGCAACGTAAGCAAATGCTATTACACGGTGCTGACAGACTTGCTCGATGCAGGAGTGCCACAAACCTTTCATTTGTGGGGGGAAATAATACCATGTCCAAAAAGCACATTAAAATGAGGTATGCCAATATGTAAAAGTAAGCATCCCTGAGCTAGATTTTGATGAAAAAGAGTGGCTTTTACCAATCTACTGCCCTTACTGTCCGGCTTCCATGGTAGAAACTGAAACAGGACCCCTGAGAGACTTTCTTCCATAACATTTAAGAGATAAATATGGGCCTAAAGCAAGAATGAACCGATCCCCTGCCCCTCCATCTGTGATCTCGCATATTGAGAGAATGAGAAGGGTGTACCCCTACTCTGAATCTTTACCAGGGCCAAGTGTTAATATTTGGAATTAGTTTTCCAGCAACTATCAGAACAACAGCCTCTGGGATTGATGAAGGCTCTGCTTTGTAATGTTGTCACATAAAGTATTTACTGGACTCCTGTAAGCATTAGTGAATGCTGAAGAATTAAGGTTCACTAAATGTAATGATACACTAATTAATGGCTTAATAGTTCTTTTTCAGAGCTAATCTCTTCTACTTTATGCTTGCACATCAGAAATGTGATCCCATGGGAAGTTGTTCAAGGAAAACAAGTAAAAAAGTGAAATCAGACAAAAAAATTTATGGGGGGAGATGAGCCTTCCTATTTCATGAAGCTAGAATTTTGGTGGTTATGGCACTTTGCAGTTTTCTACAAAGCTGCTATTTTCTTTCTTTTTAAAAATAATATTTGTTGTTTTTATCTCTTTATCAAAGTACTATATTTTGTAATTTACTTGGAAAGTAGAAGCATAAGGAGTAAACAAATCCCATAACCAATGATAGGCACTGTTAACATTTTTGCTTATATCCATCCAGACACTTTTTCCTCCGAAAATATGTTTTTCTCTTACAAAATTAGGATAATGCTGCACTTACTGTTCTGTAATCTGGTTTTTTCCCTCAACAATTTATTGTGACAATTTTCTCATGTTATTAAATTGTCCACAAGCCCATGATTTTTTACAGTTAGCTCAGTGTTCCATTACAGGGAACTATACTTGATTTAACATCTCCTAATGCTGGCAGATTGCTTGGTATTACAGAGCTACAAAGGAACGTCTTTCTATGTTTTTCTATATTTTTACACATCTGGTGGTTTTCTTAGGATAAATTCTGAGAAGAGCAATTGCTGGGTCAGTTGAATGTATTTCTTTAAGGTCTTTGGTACTTGATGTTGAATTGTTCTCTAGGAAAGAACTGGTTAACAACCCTTCTAGTGAAGTATGGGAACATTTGTTTCTCTATATCCTTAGCAATACTAGTTATTTTTTTTTAAGATTTTATTTATTTATTCGACAGAGAGAAAGAGAGAGATCACAGGTAGGCAGAGAGGCAGGTAGAAAGAGAGGAGGGAAGCAGGCTCCCTGCTGAGCAGAGAGCCTGCTGCGGGGTGCGATCCCAGGACCTTGAGTTCATGACCTGAGCCAAAGGCAGAAGCCTAAACCACTGAGCCACCCAGGTGCCCCCCCCTTTTTTTTTAAGATTTTATTTATTTATTCGACAGAGAGAGAGATCACAAGTAGGCAGAGAGGCAGGTAGAAAGAGAGGGGGCAATACTAGTTACTAAGATTTTGGGGTATCTGGGTGGCTCAAATAGTTAAGCATCTGCCTTCCGCTCAGGTCATGATCCCGAGGTCCTGAGATAGAGCCCCGAATTGGGCTCCCTGCTCGGCAGGAAGCCTGCTTCTCCCTCTCCTTCTTCTGCTCTCCCTGCTTGCGCTCTTGCTCTCTCTGTCAAATAAATAAATAAAATCTAAAAAACAAAAAGATTTTATTATTACTTTATTTATTTTTAAATATTTTATTTATTTATTTGAGAGAGAACTAGAGAGAAAGAGCACAAGGAGGGGGAGAGACAGGAGAGGGAGAAGCACACTTTCAGCTGAGCAGGGAGCCCACAGCGGGGGGCTTGATCCCAGGACCCTAGGATCATGACCTGAGCCCAAGGCAGGTGCTTAACCATCTGAGCCACCCAGGTGCCCTTCTATTTATTTTTGAATAGGAAATGTATTTACATAGTTCAAATTCAAAAAGTAGAGAGTATGTTTATAATATAATGTATTTCTTCTGTTCCTGTATCTTCCTGTTCCTTCTGTATCGCCACCTGTTTACCCAGCACCAGAAGCTAGCCTGGTTAAATGTATCTTTCCAGGGGCACCTAGGTGGCTCAGTTGGTTAAGCTACTCTTACTCTTCATCTCAGCTTGGGTCATGATCTCAGGGTCCTGATTTCAGGGTCTTAGGATGAAGCCCCACCTCGGGCTCCTCACTCAATGCTCAGCAAGGAGTCAGCTGCATTCTCTCTCTTTGTACTTCTCCCCGCTCGCGCGCTCTCTCTTTCTCTCTCAAGGAAATAAATAAATCTTTTTTTTTTTTAATGTATCTTTCCAGAGATACTTTGGCATATAAAAATGAATACAAATACTCTTATTCCTGCACACACACATTTTATATAAATAACATTCTGTATACACTATTCAGCCCCATGCTTTTTTCACTTAATAGTATCTTGAAGATCATTCTACATTAGTACATGAAGAGCGTCCTTATTCTTTTCTTGATAGCTACATGATTTTCCATAATATGGATGTGTAGTTTATTTAACCAGTGTCTTGTAGATCTATACATAATTGATCTAAGTTGTTTCCTATCTTTTGCTATTCCAAACAACCTAGTGTTGAGAAAGTTTGCATATGTTATTTTGTACATATCTTTAGGGTAAAGGCTTCTATCTGTAGGATAAATTCAAGAAGAATTGCTGGTGTAATAGAGATACAAATGATATGGTTGTGTATGTGAAAGATACATACATATTGCTAACTTGCCCTTCCTAATCGTGAAACCAACTTATACTCCCACTGGCAACATAACAGAATGCCCATTTTCCCACTCCTTTGACAACTCAGTGCACTATCAATTTTATTTATCTTTGCCAGTCTGATAGGTAAAAAATAGTATCTTGGTAGACTTGGGGATTCTTCTCAGTTTATCAGATGAAAACTTTTTTTATCGTGGTAAAATACACACTACACACAATGTTCCATTTTAACCATTTTTAAGTATATATAATGCAGTGGCATTAATAAGCACATTCAGAGTGTTGTGCAGCCATCATCATTATACATTTCCAGAACATTCTCACCAACCCAAACAAGCAGTAACTCTCCATACCTCCCTTCCCCCTCACCTCAGACAACCTCTGTTCTACTTTCTGTCTCTATGATACTGCCAATTCCAGGCACCTCATGCAAGTGAAATCATACAATATTGGTCCTTGTGTTTCTGGCTTATTTCCCTTAGCATAATCATTTCAAAATCCAGTAGAGTTTTAATTTGCATTTTGCTGATTAGGAATGAAGTTGAACATTTCTTCATATGTTTACAAGCCATGTATATTTCCCATTAGAACTCTCTGTTCCTATTATTTGCATATTTTCCTATTGAATTATTGGTCATCATCTTATGGATCTGTAGGAACTAATCATAAAGTAAAGAAATGAGCCTTTTGCCTGTGATAGGAGTTCCAGATATTTTTTCCAGTTCCATATTTGCCTTTTGAGGTTGCTCTTATTGGTTTTTGCTGTAAAGAAATGTTTTATGTAGTCAAATTTATTAACCTCTTATAAAACTTCTGGGTTTTGTATCATAGTTAGAAAGGGATTCCTCACTCCAACATCACTTTAGGTTATTCCTATAGTTTCTTCTAGTGCTCCACGAGTTTCATTTTTTACATTAAGATTTTGATCCATTTAGAATTTATCCTAATGAAAGGTTTATCATAGAGAACCAGGTTTGTCTTCAGTGGCTACCTTCTGGTCACAGTAATTTTACTGAGTAATCTCTATGTTTTCTCCAGTGGTTTGAGATGCTGCCTTTATGATAATTATTAATCATTGGCAGTTTGGTGGTAGAAAAAAAGGAAACATTGTGTGCTTTCAATTTCATATATTTTGTGATCCACAAATGAATTAACTATTTGTTTTCTAAGAAATAAGTATCATTAGTGTTTCTTCTTCTGTGAATTTCTATTTGTTTTTGTTACGTGCAGGATTGTGCTTGCAATATTCTCCTCCATTTTCATTTACCTTCAGTATTGTTTGTGGCTGAAGCTGTGTCTGATGCTCCTGTCTTCAGAGTGTTTTGAATATTTATTTCCTCACTTAATCTTCACAGCTTGGCTCTAAGGTAGTTAAAAATGAAGCCAAAGCACAAAGAGATCCACTAACTTTACCAATTTCCTATCATCTTTCATAGTATAGCCCTTATCTGAAAAAAAAAGTTTGTTTTTTTTTTAAAGATTTTATTTATTTGTCAGAGAGAAAGAGTACATGTGCAAACACAAACAGGGAAGCAGCAGAGGGAGAGGGAGAAGCAGACTCCCCACTGAGCAGGATCAAGCGGGCCTTGATCCCAGGACCCTGGGATCATGACCTGACTTGAAGGCAGACACGTAACTGACTAAGCCACCCAGGTATCACCCCCAGAAACACTTTAAAGATGCTAGTTTTTGGTGTGCCTGGCTGGCTCAGTAGGTGGAGCCATATGACTCTTGATCTTGGGGTTATGAGTTCTGGCCCCACGTTGGGTATAGAAATTATTTTTAAAAATACTAGTTTCCTTTGGTGTCTTTAACTGGTTCATTGTTTTGCAGGGAATATCACATGCGAGGCCTCACACTGCAGACATTTCACTGTGTTATGCCAATCGCTCTGCAGCCCTCTTCTACATGGATGAGTATGAAGTGAGTATCGGGGTGCCTGGTGTGGTTGGAGACGATTGGTAGGGGGTTCGCTAGAAGACTAGACCTTCAGCTCTGCTCCTACCTTAGAGCACTAAAACTGGCCCCTGCTGTGAACTGGTCAAGTTGGAAGAAAATTGATATCCTCCCAAATTTGTTCTGATGCATTTTTTCTTTCTCCTGATTCGTTTTATCTATCATAGGTGATCATGTGGGGTGGTATTGGTTGACAGGAGTCCTGGCACATGGCATGGGGCCAGGGACTATATATACCCAGTGGGTCAGCAGTTCTCAGTGTCAAGATGAGCTGTGAGATGTGTTGCTAATAATACTTCAGGTTCCAAGGGTTTGCAAAATATTTACTTGTTTGTTTCTTAATAAGTGGAGCATGTCCAAGGTTATCCCTGCGGTAATAATGGTTCACCCTCCATACACATTTTGAATGGCCAACTAGAAGTTGCGCCGAAATACCTGTGTATGCCTCTGAGGGAGTGGGCTTGATAAGAGTGGCTTTTTTCTCATTCCCCAATTGGCGGCTAAAGCCAAGCTCTCAAATGTCATTTTGGCAGCATCCACAGGATGTTTTTAAAATATGCCCTAGAGTTAAGAAATAATTGAATAATCACAAGTTCACACTTATTGCCCTTTGAACTGAAAGAGACAAGCAAGTGGGGCGCCTGGGTGGCTCAGTCAGTTGAGCGTCTGACTCTTGATTTCGGCTCAGGTCATGATCTCAGGATCCTGAGATCGAGCTCCACATCAGGCTCCGTGCTGAGGCTTGGAGCCTGCTTAAGATTCTCTCTCTCCCTCTCCCTTTGCCCCTCTCTGCCACTCTTGCCATCTCTCTATCTCTCTCTCCAAAAATGAAATAAAATAAAAGAGGCGAGCAAGAATTTAACTCTAGGCCCTAAGCAAGAAAGTCCTAGGCAATTGAGGACAACAATTGGAAGAACTTGTGAACTATCTAGCCCTTTATAACCTCTCTACATTGGTTATTTTTATTTCTCTTCTTGTAGCAGCAATTACCATATATTGAATGCATGTGCTCTTTTCAGCACTTAGGTATATTACCTTATTTCATCCTTAAAACAACCCTCTGAGGTATCTGTGTTTTTCAGATGAGAACACTGAGATACTGAGAAATTAAGTTGCTTGCACAAGGTCATAGCTGGTAAGAAGCTAGTCAGAAGCAGTCGGGAGTGGATTGCAGATCTGTCTGGCTTCTAAGCCTACTCCTTTAATCACTACAATTCTTCTGTCTGTAAGACTTTTTTTCGCCCTCGAAACAGGAATATTTAATAAGACAATTAAATTCAATATCCTTGGCAAGTATGACTTAATTTCTTAAAAGATCACACAGCAGAATATGATTTAAAGAAATAAGCAAGCATGTCGTTAGAGTTGCTCCATTTTTAATCATCTTTAACTTTCCTGTAGATTTTTGTTAATATTTTCAGTAGACATTGAAGAGTCAGGACCAAGGGGTTCATGGAGGATTTCCTTTTTATTTTCAGATGTGTCTTAAAGACATCACGAGGGCACAGATGCATGGGTATCCAGAAAGTTTGCAACCCAAGGTGACATTGCGTAAGGTTGAATGTCTGGTGACCCTGGGGAGACTACAGGAGGCAGGCCAGACCATCAGGGATCTTGAAAGTAACTTTGCTGCCAAACCAACCGTAGCAGCTGCCCAGTTTCAAATTCTGCAGCGAAACCTGTGTCGTCTGAAAATGAAAGTACAAGAAAGGGAGAGGCTCACAGCAACCTTCCCAACAACTCTAACGAAGATCTTTGAGGATATGGACCTAAGGGAGGTGAATGAACAGATTCCTTGTGCCTCGTCCTCTGTCAGCCTATGCATGGACCCTTTAAGAGGCCGCTATCTGATTGCCACAGAAGATATTCTCCCGGGAGAGCTCTTGGTGAAGGAGGATGCTTTCGTGAGTGTCCTTAACCCGGGAGAAAGGCCCCCACTACATCACGGCCTAGTGAGCAAGTGGGATACCAGAGTCACCAACGGGGACCTCTACTGTCACCGATGTTTGACACACACTCTGGCCATGGTTCCCTGTGACGGTTGCAGCTATGCCAAGTACTGCAGCCACGAGTGTATGCAGCAGGCCTGGGGTCTCTACCATAACAGAGAGTGTCCTCTCGGGGGGCTGCTGCTCACACTGGGTATCTTCTGCCACGTCGCGCTGAGGGCGACTCTTTTAGCCAGATTCGAGGGTGCCAGCAAAGTCATAAGGAAGCTTAGCGGTGAGATTAGTAACAGGGACATGTGCTCACCTGAAAGCGAGACTTCAGTACACACACTCCGTTCTGACCTGGGAGAGGAGAGTGAGGAAAATGGCAACATAGTTCAGACCCCAGTTCCAGGCTGTGATGTCAACGGCAAATACGAAAATAACTACAATGCTGTCTTCCACCTCTTGCCCCATACTGAGCACCATAGCCCCGAATACAAATTCCTCTGTGCCCTCAGTGTGTCGGCGCTCTGCAGGCAGCTGGAAGCAGCCGACTCCTCGAAGCCGGACGCCGCAGCGCCTCCTATCTTGTGTTCCGAGTTGAGTACCTGGGGAGTAGCCATGTTGAAGCACATGTTACAGCTACAGTGCAATGCTCAGGCCATCACTACCATTCAGCAGACAGGTAAGAGGGGAGCTTTGTTTACCTTACTCTGTTCTTGATGTAGCTCACGTCTGGGAGGAAAGAACTGCACAAAAAACAGTAGTGGTGGTCTCATGGGAAAACACGGCTAACTGTCCTGTGTTACCATTGAGAAACTGTGTGACCCAAACTCTTTGAGCCCACTCTGCCTCGGTTGTCTTGTCTCAGCAACAGGTAGTTTAATCCCACATAACTTTACTGAGTTGTGATGATGAGGTGTTAGTTTACAAATATACTTGAAAATTAAAAACCCTGTTTTGGAGGGATTTTTATCGTGAAGGAGAACTAAAATAATAAGACTGCAGGAAGAAGAGAGGTCCTGGGTGGCTCAGTACGTTAACCATCTGTGTTCAGCTCAGGTCATGATCCCAGGGTCCTGGGACTGAGCCCTACACAGGGCTCTCTGCTCAGCGGACAGTCTGCTTGTCTCACTCTCTCCCTCAAATAAATGAATAAATAATTTTTTTTTAATCTAAAAAAAGAAGGGTCTGCCGTTGAGTTAGGTACCAAAATCTTATTCATGTGACTCAGCTACTCTGTCTCTTCTCTTTCCAACTGACGGATTTCTTCTGTCCTTCTGTTTTAAATTTCCAAGAGAGTAATCTAGCCAAGCATAGCTTTTCACACAGTATTGAACGGTTGGCCAGCCTGTTTGGGCTGGCCTTTGGCCAGGGGCCAACAATCTAGGTGCAGCCTCTAGACACAGACCAGCCTAGACCTGCTTGCCTGAACCGGGTCCTACAGACAAGGCTATTTAAGGTAGATGGAGAGGTTGGATGTGGCCAGCATCATGAGTGACACTGTACTAACAACAGATACTATAGAAAAGAAACAGTGTTTCTGGTACTTCTATTGTGTGATCTCCATTTTAGCAGATAATGTCTTTCAATTCAATTAGGTCATTATACCTTTCTCAAATTTCTAATTAACTCTATTGAGGGGAAAAATTGGATATTACCTAAACCTGAGATTTATAGACAGACTGATGTAAATTTGGCTTTAGGAAGCTATGCTTGCTTAGCTCTTTTGATATTCTCACATTAGGTAATCTGGAATTTCATCAACCTTTTATATGTATGTTTTTATCTTTAATTTTTTTTACATTTATTGATTTGTCAGAGAGAGAGGGAGAGAGAGCGAGCAAGCACAGGCAGACAGAGAGGCAGGCAGAGGCAGAGGGAGAAGCAGGCTCCCTGCCGAGCAAGGAGCCCGATGTGGGACTCCATCCCAGGACGCTGGGATCATGACCTGAGCCGAAGGCAGCTGCTTAACCAACTGAGCCACCCAGGCGTCCCTTATCTTTAATTTTAATGCAGCTTCCAAGTTATATGGTGTGTAGGCGTTTCACGAGAAGTGTTTTGGAGGAAGACTGTCTTCCCCATCCTGAAGCACATGGAACACCCCCAGAATAGCCCTGGCTTCATCCTATAATGCTAGGAAATCCCATTGCAAGCCAGTCTCCATTCTCTCCTCTGCTTCCATTGGCTTCTTTGAGCCATTGCTACCTTCTAAAATACATCTGTTGGGTGTTTTTCCGGAATTATGTTTTCCCTTGGGTACATTCACTGGCATTTAAAAAAATATTATTTTCATATATTTTTGTTTAACAGTATATGGGGCTTCCAGATTATAGTGGCAGAAAGTTACCGACTCCTGGTTTTATTGTGTCTTGCCTCCAAAGTACTTAATAGAACATACAAAAAAGATAAATGCCAGGAGCTCTGAAAACTATAGAAACTACTGTCCAGGTAAACAATAGCAGCCTGAATCCCTGTGGCAGAATGGCCAAGCCCTGGGCACCAAAGGAGACTTCCATCTGCTTTCCTCCAGTGGCCTGTCCATAACTGTCAAAGAATCTTAGCCTAAATGTTTTTGCTCCGTGCATGACATATCATTATGGTCAGGTTTTTATTTGCATAGCGAGTTTCGGGTAAAATTTTTCACAAATTGTTGGGAATAAACTTTTGGATAGTAAATGTATGTATAGCCAGGAATACCTGTATGTTCTATGGCTAATAAGGACGAGGGAAATAGATTCAGAGCATGATACCGGCTACCTGGAGTGATGGAAAGAGGATTGGAGACTGGCTTTACCTGTCAGGCTCTATATTTTATGTACAATTTATTCCTTATGTTTTAAATATATATACAAAGAGGGACACCTGGTGACGCAGCCGGTTAAGCATCTAACTCGGTATCAGCTCAGGTCATGATCTCAGGGTTGTGAGATCGACCCCCAGGTTGAACTCCCTGCTCAGCATGAGTCTGATTGAAAGTCTCTCTCTCTTCCCCTACCTCTCTGCCCCTCCCTGCCCCACTAGTGTGCATGTGTGCATGCTCTCTCTCTAGCTCTCTCTCAAAATAAATAAATAAATGAAATCTTTAAAATAAATAACTAGGGATAGCTGGGTAGCTCAGTCATTGAGCATCTGCCGAGCCGCACCAGGAGCCTGCTTCTCCTGCTTCTCCCTCTCCCTCCCCCTCTCTGCTGCTCCCCCTACTTGTGTTCACTTTCTCTCTCTCTGCCAAATAAGTAAAATCTTTTTTTTAAAAAATAGGTAAGTGTATTCTTTAAAAAAATAAATAACTAAATAAAAACATATACATAGGAGGAAAAAAATGTCTAAAAGCAAAAATGCCAAAATCTTAACTGTAATCAATTCTGAAGGTAGAAGTATGGGTTACTGCTACCTTCTTCTTTGAACTTTTACTACAGTTTTAAAATTGAAAACATTGATTCAGGGGTGCCTGGGTGGCTCAGTGGGTTAAGCCTCTGCCTTTGGCTTAGGTCATGATCTCAGGGTCCTGGGATCGAGCCCCGCATCGGACTCTCTGCTCGGCAGGGAGCCTGCTTCCTCCTCTCTCTCTGCCTGCGGCTCTGCCTCCTTGTGATTTCTCTCTGTCAAATAAATAAAATCTTTTAAAAAAATAAATTGAATTTTAAAAAAACATAAAAACCAGTTCACTGAGGGGCACCTGGATCACTCCATCAGTTAAGTGTCTGCCCTCCACCCAGGTCATGATCCCGGGGTCCTGGGATCGAGCTCCATGTCGGGCTCCCTGCTCAGCGAGGAGCCTGCTTCTCCCCCTCCCTCTGCCTGCTGCTCCCCCTGCCTGTGCTATCTCTCTGTCAAATAAATAAATAAAATCTTTAAAATAAATTTTTTTTAAATAAAAACCAGCTCACTGAGCAACAAGATGATAAAGTGAAATGAATCTTTCAGAATTGGTAAAAAAACAAAAATTTTATCCAGCTATACTCTGTTTACAAAAGTAACACAAAGTGTTTGGGTAAGACATGTTGGGAATCACAAGCAAATCAGTGTATTGAATTAATATGAAATATTAAGATTAGGTACCCAAGGTACCTAATAAAAAGAAGGAATTTTATTTTTTTATGGGACACTTTCCACACTGAAATACATCAATCTTAGCTGTCAGAAACATAGAGATTGTGACTATAAAGCAAAAATTATTAAGTATACCAGGAAAAACTAGCAAAAACACCATAGTTGAGAAACTTTAATATACCACTCTGATTTTGATCAAATATATCAAAAATAAGGATCTTGAGGCCAAGATAACTAATATACTATGGCATTCAGTACATACATCTATCAAAACTTGTGTGCATTAGACCACAGTGATGTGTTGTGGGTCAGGAGCAAATGGTCAAAAAGAACTACTGAGACATTTTCAGTGCAAAAGGTGCTTTTATTAAAGCATGGAATAGGACCCATGGGCAGAAAGAGCTGCACTGGGGTTGTGAGTAGTGATTGATTATATACTTTTAAGTTGGGTGGGTAGAGATAAGGAAGTTTCCAAAAGGATTTTCATGTGTTGAGGAAAACTAGAATAATGGGAAAGGCATACAATCCATTTTAAAGATTTCTTTATTTTAGAGAGAGAGAGAGAGAGAGTGTGTGTGTGTGTGTGTGTGTGTGTGATGAGCAGGAGAGAGAACAGCAGGAGGGGCAGAAGGAGAGGGAGAGGAGAACCTCAAGCAGACCTCTGAGCCCAATAAGGGGCTTGATCTCACAACCCCGAGATCACGACCTGAGCTGAAACCAAGAGTTGGACACTCAGCTGACTGAGCCACCCAGGTGCCCCCAATCATTTTAAAAATTTACTAGAAGGGACGCCTGGGTGGCTCAGTTGGTTGGACGACTGCCTTCGGCTCAGGTCATGATCCCGGAGACCCGGGATCGAGTCCCGTATCAGGCTCCCAGCTCCACGGGGAGTCTGCTTCTCCCTCTGACCTTCTCCTCGCTCATGCTCTCTCACTGCCTCTCTCTCAAATAAATAAATAAAATCTTTAAAAATTTACTAGAATAATGTTACTGTGTGAATCAGTGTTTTTAATTTTAAAACTATAGTGAAAGTTCAAAGAAGAAGGTAGCAGTCACCCATACTTCTACCTTCAGAATTGATTACTGTTAAGATTTTGGTATTTTTGCTTTTAGTCGTCCTTTTCTCCCATGTATATATTTTTTTTCAGTTATTTCTTTATTTTAAAGATTTCACTTAGGGGTATCTGGGTGGCTTAGCCAGTTAAGCGTATACTCTACAAAAACAGGCAGCCCGCAGGATTTGGCCAAGAGTATGTAGGCTCCTGATAGAGACAGAGATTTGGCGAATCTAATTAAGATATCTATTTAGTAAAAAAGAAAAAAGCCCACAAAATTAGGAGCAGTGAAGGAGTATAGCCAATAATATAAATTAATTTTTAAATTTTAAGCAAGTATGTAACATCATTTTAGACTCTTAAATTTGAAAACATTAAGTAGAAAACTTGTAGAAAACACAAATTTCCTACATTTTCTCAGGAAGTGAACACTTCAAATATCCATTGATTGTGGAAGAAATTAAAGATTATCAAAATATCTCCAGAAACGCCTGGGTGGCTGAGTCAGTTAAAGCCTCTGCCTTCTGCTCAGGTCATGATCTCAGGGTCCTGGGATCGAGCCCCTCATTGGGCTCCCTGCTCAACAAGGAGTCTGCTTCTCCCTCTCCTTCTATGGCTCCCCCTGCTTGTGTTCTCTCTGTCTCTCTGACAAAAAAATAAAATCTTAGAGATAAATATATACATATATCCATACAAAGAAGCCAGACCCACTCTTTTCCATGTAAGTTCTTTAAAACTTCTAAGGACCATATTTAGCCACATTTTTTTTTTTTAATTAGCCACATTTTTTAAAAAAGATTTTAAGTATTCATTTAGGAGAGAGAGAGAGCACAAGCAGGAGAGGCAGGAGGAGAGGAAGAAGCAGACTCCTCGCTGAGCTGGGAGCCTGGCACGGGGCTTGATCCAAGGACCCTGAGATCACAACTGGAGCCAAAGGCAAATGCTTAACCTTCTGAGCCATCCAGGCATCCATACTCACATTTTTTAATAAAACAAAAAATGTCTTTCAAAGAACAGACCATTTTTATACAATATAAAGTGTTCCAGGGCATGGGGGAACCTGGAGTCCTTTCCCATTCATTTTGCAAAGCCAAGGATAAGAACTATAGATTAGTCTCACTTGGGAATATCACTGTAGGAATCCTGAGAAAATCACTGCCGTATCACATCCAGCAGTTTATTGAAGGAATGCCAAGAGATGACCAAGAAGGGTTTCATCCAGAAATGCAAACATATGTTAGCTTGGAGGGATACACAGGTTCAGGTAAGAGACAGACCATATTCTGAGATGGAAACACTGAAAACTAAAAATGGCAGTTTCCCTGCATTCCCTGAGCCAGTGCAATGCAGTTCCACACGAAATCACAATTGGATTTTTCATGGAATTGGACACTGATGCTAAAGTTCATCTTGAATAACTGGTGAGAATAGCCGTTTTGTAAGAGTACTGAATCCTTTAACTTGGAAGCCCACACCCTCCCTCCCTGAGCTCATCCTGCAGGACCAGGTGGCGCTCACCAAGGCTACCATCAGTGTCCTCCTAGAGAGTCCCTGGTGTAAATGTCCAACCCTTCCCGCCCCACTTGTTTGCAAAGGCCTTGGCCAACGTCAAGACCAAGAGTTGCATTAGCAATGAAGGCACTGGTGGAGCCATCCCAGCATCGGGGGGATCCTAACACCACTGCTGCCCCCAATGAGAAGGCGATGGAGGCAAAGAAAGAAGAATCAGAGGAGCCTGATGACGATGTTCGCTGTGGTCTTTTTAACTACATCTCTTCTGTAACCTGTTCAATAAAAATATATTTTTTAAAGATTTTATTTAGTGAGAGAGAGTGAGCATTGGGGAGTGGGCAGAGAGAAAGGGAGAGAGAGCATCTCAAGCAGACTTGTGCCTAGAGCTGCAGCTGGAGGCAGGGCCCTATCTCAGGACCCTGAGATCAGGACCTGAGCCAAAAATCAAGAGTCAGTGGCTTAACCAACTGAGACTCCCAGGTGCTCCAATAATAATAATAATAATAAATAGAAGAGTACTGAAGGGGCTTGGTACCATCAGATTTCATATCAGCATTAAGCTACAGTAATGAAAGACAGGATGGTACTGATATGAATAGTCCCCTAAAAGTATTAGTCTCCAAATCATTAAAAAGTTAAACAGGGAAACATTAAATCATCAAATATCTAGGAAAAGATAAGTGAACACTTACATGGTCTTAGGGTGAGAGAAGCTTTTTAAAGCATAGAATATCCGGGGCACCTGGGTGGCCCAGTGGGTTAAGCCTCTGCCTTCAGCTCAGGTCATGATCTCAGGGTCCTGGGATCGAGCCCCACATCAGGCTCTCTGCTCAGCGGAGAGCCTGCTTCCCCTGCTCTCTCTGCCTGCCTCTCAGCCTGCTTGTGATCTCTGTCAAATGAATAAAATCTTAAAAAAAAAAAAAAAAGATTTTAAAGCATAGAATATCCAATTTAAGTAATTAAAAGATAGCTAGATTTAACCTAAAGACCAAATATCAAGAACACTATAATCACCAAAGAAGACAGAGAATGTGGGTGGAAGAGATCCTTGAAGGAATGAAAATATGGGACTGGGAGGCAACAGGCCTGGGTTTCCACTCCACTGATTCTAACCACTAACTCTCCATATGAACTCAGATTGCTTAACCTTTCTGTGTGCCTCACTTAGTATACTTTTTTTTTAGTGTAGTTGACAATGTTATTTTAAAGGTTTTATTTATTTATTTGATAAATATTTGAGATATTTGAGAGAGAGAGTGTGCACGACAGGGAGTAAGGTCAGAGGGAGAAGCAGACTCCCCACTGAGCAGGGAACCCGATGCGGGACTTGACCCCGAGACTCCAGGATCATGACCTGAGCCAAAGGCAGTCACTTAACCAACTGAGCTACCCAGGCGCCCGACGGTGTTATATTAGTTTCAGGTGTACAATATAGTAATTCAACAATTATATACATTATTCAGTGCTCATCATCACACGTGTACTCTTACTCCCCATCACCTGTTACCCCCTTCCCCACACCCACCTCCCCTCTGGTCACCATCAGTTTATTCTCCATCTTGAAGAGTCTGTTTCTTGGCTTGTCTCTCTCTTTCTCTTTTTTTCCTTGCTCATTTTTTTTTAATTTTTAATTTTTTATTTGAGAGCATAAGTGGGGAGAGTGGCAGAGGGAGAAGCAGGCTCCTCTCTGAGCAAGGAGCCCAGAGCAGGGTTCAATCCCAGAACGCTGGAATCATGTCCTGAGCCAAAGGCAGACACTTAACCAACTGAAACACCCAGGCGCCCCCTGTTTTGTTTCTCAATTTCCACATATGAGTGAAATCACATGGTATTTATCTATGACTGGCTTATTTTGCTTACCATTATACTCTCTAGCTCCATCTATGTTGTTAGAACAGCAAGATTTCATTCTTTTTTTATGGCTGAGTAATACTACATTGTATATAGACCACATCTTCTTTATCCATTCATCTGTCAGTGGACACTTGGGCTGTTCCCATAGTTTAACTATTGTAAATAATGCTACAAAGAACATAAAGGTGCATATATCCCTTCCAATTTTCATACTCCTTGGGTCAATACCCAGCAGTGCAATTACTGGGTCATAGGATAGTTCTATTTGTAACTTTTTGGGGAAACTCCCAGCTGTCTTCCACAGTGGCTGCACCAGTTTGCATTCCCACCAACAGTGCACGAGGGTTTCTTTTTCTCCTCATTCTCGCCAACGTTATTGTTTCCTGAGTTTTTAATTGTAGCCACTCTGACAGGTATGAGGTTTTGAATCGCATCTCCCTGATGGTGAGTGATATTGAGCATCTTTCCCTGTGTCTGTTGGCCATCTGGATGTCTTCTTTGGAGAAATGTCTGTTCTTGTCTTCTGCCCATTTTTAATTGGATTATTTGTTTTTTGGATGTTGAGTTGTATCAATTCTCTATACAGTTTGGATACTAACCTTTATCAGATCTGTCATTTGCAGATACCTCCTCCTGTTTAGAAGGTTGCCTTGTAGTTTTGTTGGTTATTTACTTTGCTGTGCAAGAGCTATATTTTGATGTAGTCCCAGTAGTTTATTTTTGCTTTTGTTTGCCTTGCCTCAGGATATGTATCTAGAAAGCTGTTGCTACTGCTGATATCAGAGAAATTTCACTCAGTATCCTCCTATGGATAATGAGAGGACTGGATGAACCTCCAGGCCTCTGGGGAATATTGTTTGCAAAGATGACCCCAACAATTTCACCCACCCTTGTATGTTTGCCCTTTTGCAACTTCATATTGCTTTTTCTCCAAGAGGTAGAGTCTGTTTTCTCTGCCCTTGAATCTGGGCCAGCCCTATAACTTACTTAGACCCTTGGGATGCAGTAGAAGTGACCTTGTGTGACTTTGGAGTCTAGGCTTTAAGAGGCCTTGTAGCTTCCATGTCTTTTTCTTGGAATGATGGTGTGTAGCCATATGAACAAGCGTAGGTTAGCCTTCTTTGTTTTTTTAAGTCTAGCCTTCTTGAGGGTAAAAGACCATATGCTAGGGCGCCTGGGTGACTCAGTTGTTAAGCGTCTGCCTTCCGCTCAGGTCATGATCCCAGGGTCCTGGGATCAAGCCCCTCATTGGGCTCCCTGCTTACAGGGAGTCTGGGGAATCTGCTTCACCCTCTCCCCCTAAGTCCCCCCGCCCGCTTCTCCCTCTCCAGCTCCCCCTGCTTGTGTTCCCTCTCTTGCTGTGTCTCTCTCTGTCAAATAAATAAATAAAATATATTTTTTTAAAAGACCGTATGCGGGACACCTGGGTGGCTCAGTTGGTTAAGCAGCTGCCTTTGGCTCAGGTCATGATCCCAGGGTCCTGGGATTGAGCCCCACGTTGGGCTCCCTGCTCCATGAGGGAGAGAGAAACTCAAGCATATTCAAGTGGGCCCGAGGTGGGACTTGATCCCATGACACCAGAATCATGACCTGAGCTGAAATTTAGACTTGGAAGCCCAACTGACTGAGCCACCCAGGACCCCTTACAAGAACTTTTTTTTTTTTTCCTTAAGATTTATTTATTTATTTGACAGAGACAGTGAGAAAGAGGGAACACAAGCTGGGGGTGTGGAAGAGGGAGAAGCAGGCTTCCTGCTGAACAGGGAGCCTGATGTGGTGGTGCTCAATCCCAGGACTCCGGAATCATGACCTGAGCCGAAGGCAGATGCTTAATGACTGAGCTACCCAGGCGCCCCCATAAGAACATTTTTAAGGCACTTGATAAATACTGCAAAATTGCCCTCCAGGAAAGTTACACCAGTTACACTCCTACCAACAATGTTCACTTTCAGTTTTGAATCCTCTCTGATTTTGTTTTAGTCGGCTCATATTTCTAATCTTGGTACATCCCTTTTTATTATTTCTTTGGGGTTCCAGCACTTCCCCGTTAGTGTTCTTATGGAATCTCATTAGCAGGTCTTTCATTAGCAGCACAGAAGGATTCAGGCATTAACTAGGATAGACTTTGACTGAAACCTATAAAAGTATATGTTATTATCTTTGCATAAATACTATTTAATCAAAGTTCCTCAGAAACCTTTCTTTGGTATAAATCTTAAGGCACAGAACTAGCCATTGATGATATTGTAGACCTTGGTCCATATGGTTCTATCTCAGAGGGAATGGCAGATTTGTGATGTATCTGACTTCATCACAAGGCTTAATGAGGTTCCATGTAGGTTCAGATTAATTCACTGGCCTTTGCTTTCACTCTTCAGCAGCCAAGGAATCTACCTTCAGTTTGTGTGGTTGATTATTTGTGTGACATACACACAAATTTCTTGTGTTACAAAATATCTACCAGGATAGGTATATTCTGGAAGTATTGTGAATGGATCTTTTTTTCTGTACTTGAATCCCATTTTTTTAAGAGTTAATGAGCTATATTTTTAAAGATTTTATTTATTTGACAGAGAGAGTGAGTGAGTAAGAGAGAGCATAAGAGGGGAAAGGGCAGAGGGAGAGCAAGGTGCCTGATGCGGGACTCAGTCCCGGGACTCCAGGATCATGACCTGAGCTGAAGACAGTTGCTTAACCAACTGAGCCACCTAGATGCCCATCCATTTTTTTTTTTTTTTAAGATTTATGTATATATTGGGGAGAGAGGGAGCACATGAGGGGAGAGGCAGAGGGAGAGGGAGAGCAGACTTTGCTGAGAGTGGAGCCCAACACAAGGCCTGATCTCACAACCCTGAGATCATGACCTGAGCCGAAATCTAGAGTCAGACACTTAACTGACTGGGACCCCCAGGTGCCCCTTGAATCCATTTTAAATGCACTAAGGGATATTATCAAGGTACCCTTTTAGTAAAATAATCACTCCTTCTCTGTTTTTGTTTTTGTTTTATACACAAAATGTCACATATTAAATTTGGTTGATAGGGTACATATATATTCTCACTCTCCATTATCTCTGCTAACTGATGACTAATGCAAAATATTGGATAATTTTTTTAAGTCAATACTTAATTTTTAGAAATAATTGGAGACTCAACTCTGACATAAATAATCACTCAGTTCCTGGGCCTACTTATGTTAGAGAATCATCTATAAATAATTCACGAAGCTGACATTACTCACTGTATTGTGATAATTTTTTTCTGGGAAATTTTTAGCAACTGTTCCAATACAGCTTGCCAGTTATCAGTAGTTGGGAATGCAAGTCAACTTTTAATTATGCAGAGGCTGATTATTCAGACTACAAACTGTTCGTGCCCTGTACTGCTCCTTCCTGCTGCCTACCTTTTAGCATTTTCACTGCTCATTAGCACATACACCAGAAGGTAGGCATTGGACGGGGGGAAGGGAGGGTAAACTAAAATCTGCCGAATACTTAAGAGCAGCTCTGATGAGAGATTTCAATACAATTTGTGGGACTGTTGACTCCAATTGAGTCATTTGGATTCCCTGTGAATTTTATTGACTTGTTCTATTCTCATCCTCCATAGCAACAGATAATAGAATGGTCTGCAGAGAGACAACATGATTCCTGTATTTAATGTTTTCCTTTCTAGAACATTTCCACGTGGTGGTTCATGATATTTTCTTTATTCCTTGCATTTGTCCCTCGACTGCTTCAGTTCTTCGGTGATTGGTGTGTTAAAATTCCTGGCATACACAGCGATGGGACAATTAGCTGACAGCTTTTCAGTTATGCAGAAAACTGAAAGCTTCCCTCTGAAGTATGAGAATCATTCGGATTTCAACCAGTTCTGTTGAAAATACAGTTTCCTTGGGGCGCCTGGGTGGCTCAGTGGGTTAAGCCTCTGCCTTCGGCTCAGGTCATGATCCCAGGGTCCTGGGATTGAGCCCTGGATCGAGCCTGCATCGGGCTCTCTGCTCAGCAGGGAGCCTGCTTCCTTCTCTCTCTCTGCCTGCCTCTCTGCCTGCTTGTGCTCTCTGTCCGTCAAATAAATAAATAAATAAATAATTCTTTAAAAAAAAAGAAAGAAAGAAAGAAAGAAAATACAGTTTCCTTGTGCTTCCACCAAGGCTACCGAACACAACTTTAAGCCTTTCTGGATACCCAAGGTTATCTATCTTGTGCATCTGACTCCCTGAGATGGGTAGGTATGGCTATTACAATAAACCCACTCAATAGGCCATCAGTCTAGGAACCTCTGGTTAAGAGGCCATCAGTCCAGGAGCCTCTGGTTAAGAGAAGTGTCACAGGTAAAGCTTGAGTGGTACTAGTGTTTTTGTTTGCCCTGAGGCTGTTATTCTTATGTAAGTTTTCTGCCTCCCTCTCCTGTCTGTCATCCTGTCTCTTTTGCCATTGTCAGAAAACCTGCCTCTTATTAGTTCTGTTTCTCTACTCCTCTGGGCTGAGGAACTGAATAACCAAGCCAGTTAAAACTGTGGCTAAAATAAGAGCAAATCAGACTGCATGAGAGGATACAGACCTCCTCATCTGTAAATCTAAGTGTGGGAGCTTTGGTGCAGAAATAGCCTCACTGCTTGAAGGCCTTTTCCTTCCTTCCCAATTTTCAATCATGTCTTTAAATTGCTGTTTAATTGTGTTCCTAAGAAGAGATTCTTTGGGACATGAGACTGTCTTGAGTAGGGCCCTTCCACAGAGGTTTTAGTTTTTTTTTTCCCCCAAAGATTTTATTTATTTATTTTTGAGAGAGAGAGAGACACAGAGTATGAACACTGGGGAGGGGCAGAGGGTGAGGGAGAAGCAGGCTCCTCGCTGAGCAGAGAGACCGATGCGGGGCTCGATCCCAGGACCCTGGGATGATGACCTGAGCCCAAGGCAGACACTTAACCAACTGAGCCCCCCAGGTGCCCCCAGAGAGGTTTTTTTCAGTGACAACTGCTGCTGACTGATTTCCCACAAAGTTGGGACAGACGGCTCAAGGAACCAGGTAAGCTTAAGAAATATGATTTTTAAAAATATATTATAAACCTACTTAGTTTGGGAGAACAATTAGGTTACTTATTCTATTAACTAACCAAAGACCAGTTAAACAAAAGCAGCTTCAACTACAGAAGCCTTTGGGAAATAACCTCAGCAGGTACTCTGATTTCTGTGTCCTGGTGAACATTATGAAACTATCTAGAAGGCTCCCGACTGAGAGTTCCTTTTTTATTATTATTAATGCATTCTAATCTTTGGATTTTTTCTGGAATTGAGACACAGTGGTTAGGTTCCAGGATTCCGGTGGACTTTTCATGTGTTCATTTGCTTTGCTTCCCGGGGACGAGGGTTTGCTGTGAGTCATGTTCCATCTGATGTCTATTCGATCTGGCTGCGGAGCTCTGACTCAGATGGGCTTCAGGCCCAGTGGCCCAGCTTATCTTCAGAGGGATGGACGGCGAGGCTAAGACTAATGTCCTGACACATTTTTCCTTTTTCCTGTAGCGCTTTCAGGATCTGAAGAGAACGTCACCAACAGCAGGCAGGTCCGCCTTGCAACAGGCATCTTCCCCGTTGTCAGCCTCCTGAACCATTCCTGCAGTCCCAACACCAGCATGTCCTTCATTAGCACGGTTGCCACCGTCCGGGCATCAGAGAAGATTGCAAAAGGGCAAGAGATCCTGCACTGCTATGGTGAGCCCTCCTTCCTCATCACGGGCCACGCTTCTCTGCTTCTCTGGCAGGAAAGGACAGGGCGAATGAGAACGAGCCAACCCCCGGACAGGTGAAGGCAGTACACACTGAGGCCAAAAAAAAAAGGGGGGGGGGGCCTCCTGGCCTCCTCCCTTGGCCCTGTTGTGTCTTAGCTATCCTGTATCTCCCTGCTTAATCCCATAAACTTCCTCTTCCAAAAAATGGGCTAAGAATAGCTTTAGGGGATTTTTCCCTTGCAACTTGGAAGCTTATTTCTTTATCTAGTGCCACGAATGTTCAGGTAAGGGTACTCATCGCATGATGGAGAATCGCCCCTGCTGAGCTGAAGTTTTTGTAAGTAGTGCTCGACTCTCCCTTGCCTTCAACAGCGGCCAAGTGTGGTCTCTCCACAGGGCCTCACCACAGCAGGATGGCCGTCGACGACAGGCAGCAGAAGCTGAGGGCTCAGTACTTCTTTGACTGCAGCTGCCCGGTGTGTCAGAAGGAGAAGCACAGAGCTGCCGTCGGGCCCCGGTGGGAGGCGTTCTGTTGCGGCCGCTGTGGAGCACTCCTGCAGGTGAAGCTCTCTCCTCCCTTCCCCTCTCCACGTTTGCTGGAGCTGGTCTGTCATCCAGCCCGGAAGCCGTACATCTTCAGGAGAGGCTGAGAGCCACAGTGTCTTCCCCTTCAGCCCATCTTGCCCGCACATTGGTTACCCCTCCCTGGAACCACAGGAGAGGCTGGATCTAGGCCCTGTGTCTTGCAGATAACAGAAAATCCCCCCGAACCAGTCTGGGGTGGGGGAAGACCTGAGAAGTTATTGCCCAAGTAAATCACTGAAAGGTCCCAGGACGAGGATATTTCGGCTAATGACTTTTTTTTCCACTTTCTTCTCTTATTGGGGAACACACACAGGGGATAATCAGAGATCCAGGGGCTCAGATAATGCCACCAAGACCCAGTTTCTCTCTGCCTCCCTCAACTCTGCTTTCTCGGTTAGCCCAAACAGTCTTCCTCTGGTAGTGGCAAGTTATCCAGCCTCACAGCCTCTGGCTTGGGAGGCTAGATGTGTGCTTCTCTAACAGTAGTCTGGGCAAAAATTTTATGGCATTTCATTGACCTGATACCCATGGCTGGTGGCAAATCAGACTCACATCGTTTTCCTCCAGCCATTTGGCCCAGAGGAATGGATCAGATGCAAGCCACATGGCCACCCCCTCGGCCACCAGGCACTGGCTGTGGGATGGTGGGAGAGGATCCTCAGGAGAAATCACGTTGCCATTGCCAAATGAGGGTCTAGACACAGGCATTTAAAACAGCAAATGGGGCACCTCGGTGGTGTAGCTGGTTGAGCATCCGACTCTTTATTTCAGCCCGGGTCACGATCTCAGGGTCCTGGGATCAAGCCCCAACGTGGGGCTCCATGCTGGGCATGGAACCTGCTTCAGATTCTCTTTCTCCTTCTCTCTTTGCCCCTCTGCCCCAAAATTAAAAATAAATAAATGAATAAATAAAAAATAAAAAATAGCCGAAGTGCACCTCAAAGATTTTCTCCTCTGCCAAGGAGATGGTATTCTTTGGGGAGCCGTAAGTGTAATGTAGAGCTGGTCGTGTTGTAAAGCTGAAGTTACAAACCTAAGGTCAGATGTGAGGAGGCCTCTCCTGGCATCTCTTCCTATTGGTTTTCCTATGACTTTTGCTTTTTCTTTTTTTTTTTTTTTTAATATATATATTTTTAAGATTTTACTTATTTGTCAGAGAGCGAGCGAGTACACACACACAAGCAGGGGGAGTGGCAGGCAGAAGGAGAGGCAGGCAGAGGGAGAAGCAGACTCCCTGCTGAGCAAGAAGCCTGATGCAGGAATTGATCCCAGGACCCTGGGATCATGACCTGATCCAAAACAGGCGCTTAACCGACTGAGCCACCCAGGCACCCCTATTTATTTATTTTAGAGAGAGAGCACTAGTGGGAGGGGCAGAGGGAAAGGGAGAGAGAATGCCCAGCAGACTCTGCACTGAGCATGGAGCCCAATGCAGGGCACCAAAGAGCTGGATGCTTAACTGAATAAGCCACCCAGGCACCCCTGGCTTTTGCTTTTTTTTTTTTAATGGAAGTATCACTGGCACACAATGTCACATTAATTTCAGGTGCATAACAGAGTGATTCAACGACTCTGTACGCTTCTTCATAATCACTGGAAATCTGTCTGTCACCCAAACAGACCCAGGAGAGGGGTATAGAGACGGAAGGAAACTCTGACCTGTGCCAGTTTAATTTTGGTTACAAAAATTAAATCTCAGGGAGGGATAGCCTATGGCTTTCATTAGAGTTGCTGCGTCAAACCCAACTGAGTCAGGCTTTGGTCGTGGTGTATTATTAGGGCATCTCTTTGCCCCATAGGGTTGGAAGCTGTAGAGTGACCCTATAATGTAAAACACATGCGGTGTTGCTAACTGACTGGGGTACAGGAATAAAGACAAAACTGGCTTTCACAGGGAGGTGACGTTCTGAGCTGTGGCAGCACGTCCTGTATGGAATCGGTCAGCAGGGATCATCTCATCTCCCGGGTACAGGACCTTCAGCGGCAGGTTGGGGGGGCCCGGAAGCTTCTCGGAAACGGTCAACTAGGTGAGACTTGCTCCCTGCTTTGGTCCTCCAGCCCCTCCCTTTGTATTTATTCTGGGATCACCTTGGACTCAAGGATCCCCCGTGATGACTGACCAATTACATGTAATTATCCCCGTGCCAGCCACAAGGTGGCTGCGCAGGCCAGTGAGACAGCCCGAACCGCCTGAGTTTGTGCTGCGTCCTTGAAAAGAGACAGATGATTTAAGCTGTTGTTCTCTTGGGCAGCAGAGACCTAAGTTCAAGTACCCCATAATGACTGAAGGGTTATCTCTGACATCCGTGATCTTTGTGCAGTTCGAGAAGTTCCGTGTCATTTATTTTAATTCCAGGGCCTAATGGCCTAATTTCCTAGAGAGATTGCTCTGCTCTCCTCAGAGCCTCCTCTCTTCTAGGGAGCAGTGGAGCCTGCGCCCAGAGGACAGAAGCATTCTGCTGTTTTCAGAGAGGCTTGTGGAACTCCACATTATCCTTGCAAACTCTGCCTTAGAACATGAAGTCATAGAAATTTATTTACCCAACTTTGTGAAAGTTGACCTTAAACTTAGATTTCTAAGTCAAGATATGATGATCCTAAGTGGAATCTAGGCCACTTGAAGTTGGAAACCCAGCGTCCGTGTGGGGAGGCCTCACCTCGCACCTCTTCTGCTGAAAGAGAAACTGTGAGAGAACAACAGCTTTATGGGAACAAACACTGTGGGTCTGTCACAACAAGGGCACAAAGTGGGGTTTCCCACTTTGCCATTCGGCCCAGCCAGTATGGAACTTAAGAGCTGGGTTCTCGTTTCTAGGACTGGGTCTATGTAGTAACGAGGCCACCTTTCCTTTGCTTTGATAGAGCAAGCCATTCAGCTGTTGTTGGGGTGCCGACACGATGCCGAGAGCTTCCTGTCACCAGAACACAGCGTGGTAGGCGAAATGGAGGATGCCCTGGCCCAGGCCTACGCTGCCTTAGGTATGGCACGTGTCTGTCTTCATTTTCTGCTGCAAAGACCACGTGTGCTTCATGTGTTTGGTCCTGAGCCTAGCCTCATCTGGTCGGTCACCTCTCAGTCTTTGAACTGAAGCCATCCTCCCCTTCCACTGAGCTTTCCTCACCCTGAAAATGTTCATCTACAGTTGACTGTGGTTCTCTTCTGGAACAGATTTCTCTTTTCTCTGCAGGGGACTGGCAGAAGTCAGCTGCCCATCTGCAGAAGAGTCTCCAAGTGGTTGAGGCTCAGCATGGGCCATCCAGTGTTGAAATGGGCCATGAGCTCTTCAAACTGGCCCAGCTCTTTTTCAATGGGTGAGTCTTTCTCTGGTTTCCTAATGCCCTCTGGGCCACACACTCTTTTATTAGGCTCTTCAGTGTTCCTTTCTCCTGTGGTGCTTTTAAGCACGTGGAAACTTCTCTATCTCCCCTTTAGGAAAACTCCTTTCCTTCTGTTTTGCTGATAAACTGGAAGCTCTAGAATTTCCTCCTGAGAGATACAGGGAAAGCTCTTAGCACTGAAGGGACATTCCTAGGGAGCAGTTGCCATATGGCCCCACCACCCGTATCCCGGCGGCTCTCCTCAGCTTTCTGCTTCCTCACGCCTCCCTCACCGCCCTCGTTCTCAGCACCTTCAACTCTAGGGGCCCTTCCTTCCCCCATCCTGTTCCTCTTAAAGCAGTTGTTTTCAGCCAGGAGTAATTTTGCTCCCAGGGGACATTTGGCAATGTCTGGAGACATTTTTGGTTGTCGTATTAAGGGCGGAGGCCAGAGATGCTATTAAACATCCTGCAATGCACAGGACAGCCCCCCACAGCTAACAGTTATCCGGCCCAAAATATCAGTAGTGTCAGGAGAAACCCTGCTTTGAAGGTTTAAAGGAAAGAACAGTCTATGCACATGTCACCCATTTTTCCCACTGAGATCATGGGGAGGCCCTATTTCTAGATGCAGTACTTCCTCCCAGCCTTGATAAAGCTGCCATTGGTGCACTTGAGGGCGAGGTAATGTTTGAAGCTCGATTCTAAGATTATGAATGATCTGCGGGCCTGACACCCGAGACGCAGAGATCTTCCACTGGGTCAAGAGAACGGGGCTGCAGTCAGGTCTAGGGTGGGCTTGGTTACCTGAAGGTGGAAGACTCCTGAGTAAAACCTGGGATAAATCCCCGATGGAACCCTTTGAGATTTGCCTGTTTCTCAGGACCTTAGAATCTTCATGCTTTCTCTCATCACTTTGTTTTCAAACTCTGCCTTGCAGTGTGCTTGTGAAAGTCTCTCCCCTACCCTTCTAGAGTGTGAGATCCTTGAAGACACTGATCTTCGACGACTTTGTATGCTTCACAGGGTGGGAGTAGGCCCTTGATTAATGTTTGCTTGACTGAATGAGTGGATTCACTCCTTTTACCTCCTTCGGTTCAGGTTTGCGATCCCAGAAGCACTGAACACAATTGAGAGGGCCGAAAAGGTTCTGCTGGTGCACTATGGCCCTTGCAGTGATGAGATCCAGGAGCTACAGAAGATGAAATCTTGCTTATTGGACTCGCCACCCATCTAACTGGGGCCTTCAGTGTAGGATCCCAAGGTTTTCTTCAGATAGTTAACTACCCTCCCGTAAAAACTCCCAGTTTCCAGAAAAGATGTAAAACTAGTGTCTGGAGAGCCTGAGCCCTTTAAAGGGATTTTAGCTGATCTGCAGGCATCTGGATGTTAGTCTGGGCTTTTGGCGAGACTCCACTTCACTAAATGATGATTGTCTGTTTCCCTGGAACATTCCTGTGGTTTCTAGTAGTAATGAAATGTTACGTACCACTCCAGTGGGCACCTACGCTCTTAGTAGTTGTGTTGTAATTGAAAAATAATTATTAAGAAATCACTGAGGCTCCTTACCTCTAGAGACACCATTTTGTGTGTGGTAGCTAGCTTTCTCGAATCCTTTGTTAAAACTAGTACGGTGTAAATTGTGAGTAGAGAAAGAAGTATGGGGCCACTTTATTGTTAGGCAGTCTCTTCCTGGGATGGCAACTCTAAATTTGTCTCCTACCAGTTTTCCAGTCTTTATTATCTGCCTCTCCTTCTGTACCCTTGGCAGCCTTCCTGACCAAACACTAATACAGTCAAGCTTATGATGATGACACGCGGGCCTCCTTTCTCCTGAAAAGAGACTCCCTTCTGCCGGACCTTCCCAGGCTGGGAAGGGAAATCCAACTGCAGGAGTCCTGAGCCACTTGGGGGTGTCTTAAGAAGGTGCCCGAGAGCATTGGCATTGCTGCTTATGGTTTCAGACTCGAGCGACAGAAGGGAGAGATGATAGCTCTTTTCTGCCTGCATGTGTAGAGCAGTAGTCTAGACTTCCATCCCGGCCAGGAGGCTGGGAGACCCTCTGTTTTGAACCCAGGTTGCTGTGTCGCGGTCTGGGACCAAGTGGATCCAGTGAGTTAGTAGAAAGGAACATCAGGTCCACGGTGCTTTGAGAGCTTGACACGCCCCACTCCAGTCTGCCCAGGTAGTCCCGGCTGCTAGCCTCAGCCTTACAATCAGGAAATGAATAGCCTCAAGATGTCTGGCGGGGGCTTTTCAGGAAACTTGAGTGTTTAGAACACAGCTTACATTCAAACATGTGAATGAAGGTCAGGCAAAGGCTCACTTAATTCTTCTTTCTACTCATTACCTGTGGCAAGGTGCAGTGGCCAGTGAGATTTTTTTTTTTTTTCGTGGAGATAAATTTTTCTTCTTGAAAATTTAGTCCTGAGGACAGTTCTATATTCTGTCCCAAACACTTGTCATGTTTCGTGTTCCTAAAAAAAGGTCGTGTTATAGTCTGTAAAATAGGCATGCTTCCCTAAAATGAATGTGTTTAGAATTTTCACGTGTCACATTCCCATTTTAGGTGTACTTGGGAGCTTTCCTTAAATGCTTTATGAAACATTTCCTTAAGTTACAAATTACCTCTCCTATCTGCCCATGTGTTAGCTTGTGTTGTCAGGTGACATTAGCTTGACTAGGGGGATAGCTGTGCTTGCATGAAAAGCTAAAGTTTGGGGCGCCTTCGGCTCAGGTCACGATCCCAGGGTTCCACGATCGAGCCCGGCGTCTGGCTCCCTGCTTGCCGGGGAGCCTGCTTCACCCTCTCCCTCTGCCTGCCGCTCCCTCTGCTTGTGCTCTTTCTGTCAAATGAATAAGTGAAAGCTTAAAATAAATAAGTAAAAATAAAAGCTAAAGTTCTGGGGGGCATCTGGGGTGGTGCAGTCGGTTGAACAGCCGACTCTTGGTTTCGGCTCAGGACGTGGTCTCTGGGTCATGAGATCAGGCCCCGCGTCAGGCTTCACGCTCAGACTGACGTCTGCTTGAGATTCTGTCTCTCCCTCTGCCCCCTCCTGCTCGTGCTCTGTCTCTCTCTCTCTAAAACAAAATAAATAAATCTTAAAAAAAAAAATGCCCTAAGGTTTTATTTATTTAAGAGCATACCCCACTGATTGTGGAGGCAGGAGATGCCCCCTTGGAGATTAGTGGCCCTTGTGCATAAATAATTCCACAGCAGAGACTCCGGCCCTGCATTATACTGTGACTATAACTACAAGCTCTTTTAAGTGGTGACTTTCTACAGAGTTTAGAGAGAGACCCAGGCTATAAGTATAGGACCAGCAAATCTCGAAAGGGCTGTTTATCTTCATATTAAACTTAACAGCTCAAAACAGGAGGAGGAACAGGGCAACAAAGGTTAAGGATAAAGCACTTTATTGCAAAGTATACACTGAAACAACATGGGGGCAGGCTTCCTGTCATAAGTAATCTGCCATCCCTTGAGGGTTTTGTTCTTCCAGGGTATTTGAACATGATACTGCACCGTTAAATGCCCCTGGGGTCCAGAATTTTGCCTATGAAGAGAAGGGCCCCTGTGTCTGTGTCTCTCAGTACAAAGATGAAAGGTTGGTTAAGATGATAGTCCAGGGGAAAGGTGAGGTGGGCAGGCTGGAGCCCTGGGCTGGGTGTGGTGTCTGCCCCATCCTCGTTCCACTCGAAGCCAGATCGATGTTCCACTTGGGTAAGTTTAATAGGTTTGCCCGTGATCTTGCTAAAGTTGGGCGAATCAAACAGGGATTGCAGTTCTGCAGAAATTGAGAGAGATTTCCATTAAAACCCAGCCTTTACCCAGCACCCTGTGCAAGAGTAGAGTCCTGGTTCTTAAATCCTGATTATCAAGGAGGTAGGCAAGCTGGGAGTAGAACCCCACTTTCGACCTTCGGTGAGGTGCATAGACCTCTGGGCTGGGTAGGGTACAAGCGACTTGCCCAAGAGCACTCAAAAACCAGCGAGTGAGGTTAAGACCAGAAACCAGCTCAACAGACCTGTCTTTTAAGAGGCAGTGTTCTGTTGCGAGATGTAGGCTTCTGGGACTAAGGAATGCGTCTGATAAGGGCAGTTCATGCCTCCCCTCCAGTACTAGTAGAATTAAGGAATCGTCCATGGCCTCCCCACAAAGCCACAGAGCCCTTGAGTGCTGCTTAGCGAGGCGGAAATCTCAGAAAGCTCAACCCCACCCACCCCAAAAACAGAGCAGTCTGGCAGACATACTCATCTCCTGCAGGGACTTAGTGACTTCGCCTTCGTAACTCAGCTTCAGCTTGGGGATGGTCAGGACTGCCTGAATAGTCTTCAGTTCTTGGTCTATGTCATGAATGAACTCAGAGGTGAGGCTCTCTTCTATCATGGTCAAGTTCTGGGTTACTTTCAGAGGCAGGAAGAAGATGATACTCATGCTGCCAGTCAGGGGCAGCTGGGCAATCTGAAACCACAGGGAGGGAGCATGTGGGTTAGTTCCTTCCTTGGAGCCCAAGAGCCCAGGGCTAGACACACACACTCCAAGCTGCCTTCTCCTCTCCTACTGTGGGGTTCCCTGGCCGTGATTTCCCCAGCCCCTAATCTCTTTAACAACTGTCCCTCTTGGCCATTGCCTTCTGGCTACAAGAGGTTTATTGAGGTTCCTTCAGAAAAAAGTAGGCTGTTGTCTTTTCTTACCTCAGCCTAATACTGACTGAAGTTATGTGCTGAAAGAATTTTCTCCCAAAGATGTCTGCCAGTAGTTACTGATCAGCTGTTATTTACAGACCCCTGGACTAGAACCAGGCGGTGTTGAGCACAGTAACACAGAAGCAGTAATAAAATGGGTCTTTGGGGGCACCTGGGTGGCTCAGTCGTTTAAACGTCTGCCTTTGGCTCAGGTCAGGATCCCAGGGTCCTGGGATTGAGTCCCGTGTCAGGCTCCCTGCTCAGCTGAGCGCCTGCTTCTCCCTCTCCCACTCCCCCTGCTCATGGTCTCTCTCTCTCTCAACAATAAATAAAATCTTTAAAAAACAAAACATAAAATGGGTCTTTGGAGCAGAGGTTCTTAACCTTAGGTCCGTGGGACAGACATCAGGAGTCTTATCAGCCCCTGAACCCATATACAGAAATGTGTGTGTGCACACACATGGCATTTCTCTCAAGTGTTTTAGGTGTTTTGTCAGATTCCCAAAGAAAAAGGTTTAAGAACTACCAACTTAGAATTAAAAGATGTCAGGTTTATGAAATACTTAGGATGCCAGCCATTTAGGGTATGTGACCTTTTTTTTTTTAAATTTGGCTTTGAATTCTAGAAATAAGTTTCCCCCAAAGAAAGAAAAAAAAGAGAGGCAGAGAAAGAAGGGGAAAAAAGACAAGAAAACACCAGCATGTGAGTTGCCCAGTCTTGGCCCATTTCACATTATATGTTAATCCTTACAGCAAACCCTAGGAGGATGAGTTTCGAGACCCATCCTTCATTTTAAGAAGAAAGACTCAGGGGGCGCCTGGGTGGCTCAGTGGGTTGAGCCTCTGCCTTCGGCTAGGTCACGGTCCCGGAGTCCTGGGATCGGGCCCCGCATCGGGCTTTCTGCTCAGCGGGGAGCCTGCTTCCTCCTTTCTCTCTGCCTGCCTCACTGCCTACTTGTGATCTCTGTCTGTCAAATAAATAAAATTAAAAAAAAAAAAAAGACTCAATAGCTATTGACTTGTTGAAAGCTACACAGCAGGCAGAATTTAGACAGCTGTCCCATCTCAAAGGTCAGCCTATTTCACTATATGCCATCCTGCCTGTCTCTGTCCTCCCCTCTGCCCACCACTCACCCAGCCCCTACACACCTTGCAGTTGAGATCAGAGTCCAAGCCATAGCGTAAGATGGCCTTAGGGTCTGACATCATGGGGACTCTCACGGTCCTCTCCTCATCCAAGTGGAAATCCTGAAGGGAGGTCTTTCTGGAGTCAAACTTTGTTACCCACTGCCCTGGAATGAAACAAATGGGAGTGCCCTGAGCCCCAGGAGACCAGACAGGCATTGGGACTGGGGCCAGGAGACCAAAGCCTATGGCTGAAAGGTGCCTGCCTAAAGGAATCTTAGAGGCCCCGACACATCAGGGAACAGCTCTGAGAACGTGCAGGCCGGACTACGATAGTCAAGGACCTGAATACCTTCCATATAGAGACTCCGGAGCAACTACTGATTTGACCATCTGGATCACACAAGTTCTGTGATGGCCTCGGAGAAAAGTCAGCTGGTGTCTCCTTTCGCAGTGAGGTGTCTGGGGGACAGGATCAGAGGAGATCAGGCTACAAGGGACCCCGATATCACCCCTCTGGAAAATCACCGAAGCCCAGAGGGGCAGAGGCACTGGCAGGTGCTCAAACAGTGAGGCGGTGACCAAGTTCCCTACGTTCAAGTTGACTTTTAATATGCTGGCCTGTAATGGCTTCTCTCACTTTCTGGAGATGAGTGCTTCAAGTAGGGCCTCTCTCAAGGTCAGGGTTCCACTAGCTACTGCCTGATAGACAGAAACAGAAAAGCATTTCAAGAAGAGGTTGCCCCAAATCCCACTCAAGTCTTCTCTGAACGGGGCCAGCCTCACACGGCCTGTGGAGGAGTCTCGGGCACGTCACCACAGCAGCATGCTGTGAGAGAACTAACAGTTTGTTGAATACTTGTTGTGCCCTGGGCACGGGGCTCCGGCTGGTGTGAAGACAGGAGGCGATGTAGACAGCCTCTGAAGTAAGTGTGTCATCCTGTGTCAGAGGTGAGGCCTGTGCAGGGCTCGATGCCAGGAAGGCCCAGCTGGGCATTGACCCTCATCTGACTCCAGCATGAATCTCACAGTGCCCACCCCCAAACAGGCCCCTGAGTGCTAGCACGTTCTTCTCCCTGCTAGGCTTTGTGCACGGTCTCTTAACACTTTGTAGACACACACCGCAGGTTTGCCTGGGCCCAGAAGACAAGCACAGAGCCCTCAGGCAGGTGCCTTCCCCAGGTCATCCTCTGGCTTCGCCTTTCCGTTCCTGCTGAGCTCCGTCTCTTGACGTGCCCCCTTCCCCAGCCCCTCTGACACCCACCCTCCACCCTTGGCCAAAAGAGAAGTGGAGCCCTCACCCTTGAAGTGAGCCACACCGAGGAGGAGAATGCTGACTCCACTGGGTATTTCCTGGGTGGACCTAGCGATTTTCCCTTTCATCTGGGCCTGCACCCAGTTGTTAACCTCCTGAAGGTCCAAGCGAGGGTTGCCGGTCAGGATTCTGGGCCTGGTGCCATAGGACTTCTCCAGCGGTGTGACAAAGCTGGATTTTATCCGCAGCTCTGGGAAGAGATGAAGTAGGGGTAAGTGTGCTCTGAGCTCCCAACCAGCATCTGCTCTGGGAGAGCGTGCCAGGCTAAGGTTCTGGTTTACCACTCAGCAGGCCCTGACTTCCTGCCTAGTGACTTCCCGTGACTTGCCCAGACTACCCGCCAGCTTCCCCAGGCTCTGGGCAAGGCACAATGAATTTCACTCATTGCTGTTTCTCTTCAGGTTACCACGCTCCCTGGCCCCTCCCACCATCTCCCTCAGTCTACTTCCTCTTTCTGATCCCCTTTGAGCTCATGGGGCCTCTTCCTGCCCACCAGCACCAGGTCCAGCCTGGGCAGACATGATCTAGTGTTTAGAAAGAAACGCCCCGGGTGCCTGGGTGGCTCAGTTGGTTAAGCCACTGCCTTTGGCTCAGGTCATGATCCTGGAGTCCCAGGATCGAGTCCTGCATCAGGCTCCCTGCTCAGCGGGAAGTCTGCTTCTTCCTCTGACCCTTCCCTCTCTCATCCTCTCTCTCAAATAAATAAATAAAATCTTTAAAAAAAAAAGAAAGAAAGAAAGAAACCGCCCACCACCAGAGGAGCGTAGAGCCCCAAATTCCTCCAGCATCCCGGGCTAGCAAGGTGACCCACTCCTTTCAAAGATGATCCGGGAAGCACTCTTGAAGTTCTTCTCAGGGGCAGTGACGGCGGCAAGGAGCTCCTTATAGGTGCCATGGATGTCCGGGTTGCTGATCAGGTCGTAGTAGAGGGCCCGGTGGATGGTGGATTCTGTCCGCTGTTCTGCTCCTGCCAGAGACCGGGGTGGGAGCCTTAATACCTGGCCACCAGGGCCCAGGTCAGGCCAGCTCCCGGGATGGGACAGGGACACCACGCTCTTGGTCTTACACTGTTCATACTGGTGGTATTCTTGCTGGGCAAGAAATTCAAAGACAGTGGAAGAAAAACAAGATTTTCCTCCAGCAGGTGAAGGCCAGCAGGCCTATAGAGAGTGACAAGAGCCGGAGGAAGGGTTCAAGCCCACGTGCTTCTCTGGCCACAGCCCTTACCAGGAAGTTTGGTGGTCACCTGCTCATGAGTCGTCCCCCACCCCCGCCGCCGGGAACTCAGCTGTGACTGATTGAGGGCAAGGACCACCCCCGCTTGTAGGCAGTTGTATCCCCAGGACCTAGCCAAATGGCTGGCACACAGAAGCTTGTGTAAGGATGGAGTGTCAAAGTCATCCCGTCGGTAAGTGGTCGTGAGGCCACGTCCCCAAGTCAGCAGTGCTCTGCATCCTCCGCAGAGCTGGGGTGTTGTAGGTACGCGCAAAGGGACCCCAGTGGGCTGCTCTCTCACCAACTCTCTGCAGGAGCCACAGGCCACTCCAGGCACCCCAGGCTGTCCCCAGCGAGAACTTACCCAGCGAGAGCGCGGAGAGAGCGGTAGCCACACTGAGGGGAGATAGCAGCACGTTGGCAGCTGGGCTGAGGCCGGACCTCACGCGGTACAGGTCATACCCAAAGTTGGAGATGGCCGCTGCTAGCTTATTCACAGGGACCTTGAAGAAGGGGTCCTCCTCTTCCACAGGCACCCCTGTGGTGTCGGGGGCTGGGGAGTCCTGGATTTGAGTACAAGGGCCATCAGAGATGAGCTGTGTGTGATGGGAACCCTCGTTGCTTTGAGTGGGATTGTCCTTCTGGCCCCTTAGAGACGTCCTGGCTGAGTACCCTACATGTAGCCTTATGTTAGAAGGAGAGTGTGATCCTGGATCCTGCCGGAGTTCTCGGCTGGGGACAGGCAGTCCCACATAGAAATTAGCTGACCAGGTTTAAACACTAGTGACTTGTGAGCCTCAGGCCTGTGACATACTTAAAAAGAGGGAGGGGGGATGCCTGGGTGGCTCAGTCTGCCTTCGGCTCAGGTCATAATCTCAGGGTCCTGGGATCGAGTCCCGCTTCGGGCTCTCTGCTCATCGGGGAGTCTGCTTCTCCCTCTGCCTGCTGGTCCCCCTGCTTGTGCACTCTCTCCCTCTCTCTCTGACAAATAAATAAGATCCTTTTAAAAAGAGAGAGAGAGGGATGCCTGGGTGGCTCAGTTGGTTGGACGACTGCCTTCGGCTCAGGTCATGATCCCGGAGACCGAGGATCGAGTCCCGCATCAGGCTCCCAGCTCCACGGGGAGTCTGCTTCTCCCTCTGACCTTCTCCTCGCTCATGCTCTCTCACTGCCTCTCTCTCAAATAAATAAAATCTTAAAAAAAAAAAAAAAAAAAAGAGAGAGAGAGAGAGAAAGAGAATGCCCTCCCTTCCAAAGAACCCTGCTCTCAGGCCAGAGCAAGCTGCCTGTCTTCCCCCTTGCTAACTGCTTCCAACTCTACCTGGACCCTCCTGTGATTCCCCCCATCAAAATCCCATCTTTCATGGCCCCTGATCGCACAGCATCTCCTCCACAACTTTTCCCTAATCACCCCAAGCTGAAGGCCCGTTTTGGTTTCCTGAGCTTTTTAGGGGATCAGCTCCCACTTACATATTAACCACCTACCATGTGCCAGACTGTGCTGGTTCTTTTCACTGGAGTCACTTCATTTCCTGCTTGTTGATCTATTTGATACCTCAAAAGACTGAGTTCCTTGAAGGGAAGATCTGAGTCCTTTATATTTCCACCCCGCCCCAGCCCCTACAGAGCAGGTATTCAGTAGGTAAAAAGTGATTGGTCACGAGGGCCCTGCAAAGGTAGTTTTGGTTTCTCTTTAAAGATTATTTGTGCGGCGCCTGGGTGGCTCAGTGGGTTAAATCCTCTGCCTTCAGCCCAGGACATGATCCCAGCCTCCTGGGATCCAGTCCCAAATCAGGCTCTCTGCTCAGCAGGGAGCCTGCTTTCCCCCTCTCTCTCTGCCTGCCTCTCTGCCTACTTGGGATCTCTGTCAAATAAATAAAATCTTTTTTTTTAAGATTATTTATTTGAGAGGGAATGAAGGCGAGCGCATGTGCACACTCGAACAGGGGAAGAGCCATAGGGAGAACAGGGAGCCCGATATGGGCACTTGATCCCAGGACCCCAAGACCTAAGCCAAAGGCAGAGACTTAAGCTACTGAGCCACCCAGGTGCCCCTGGATAGGTATTTTTAATCCCATTTTACAGATAAGAAAGAGACTCGGGGGGCACCTGGGTGGCTCAGTTGTTGAGCATCTGCGCTCAGCTCTCGTCATGATCCAGGGTCCTGGGATCGAGCCCCACATTGGGCTCCCTGCTCAGCAGGAAGCCTGCTTCTCCCTCTCCCACTTCCCCTGCTTGTGTTCCCTCTTTTACCGTGTCTCTTCTGAAATATAAACAAATACAATCTTTAAAAAAGAAAGAAATTTAAAAAGAAGAAAGGAGGAAAGGAAGGAAGAGAGGGAGGGAGGGAGGGAGGGAGAAAGGAAGAAAGAAACTGACTCAGTTCAAAGTGGCCTGTCTGCAGTAACAAAGCTAAGAAGTGAGAGGTAGAGCCAGAACTCTCGACCACGTCCAGGACTCCAGCCAGTAGCCCGGGCTGCCCTGGGCCCTCACTGTCCCTTATCGTGAGCTTCTCAGTATCTCTCTCCACAGTCTGACCGTGCTTCCTCCGGACAGGAAAGGGACCTTTCTGCACACTTACATCTCCACTGCACTCTGATCGCTATCGGAACAAATATCCAGGACCACCATGTCAGTGAGACCCACGAGTACCCTAAGGTAGTGAGAAAAGGTCTTCACTGAAAGTGATACCCCGGGCTTGCTAGACTGCCTTCACTTTTCACCTTCTGGGATCTTATTTTTGTCTCCACTGTGTTCTCTGAAAGGCAAGGCGAGATGTTTTCTGTCTGTTTTGCTGAAGGAGAAATCCAGGCCTTATCTACACAGGAAGGCCAGAGTCTGGCCTGGAACCCCGGTGTCTGTCCCATCCCCCTTGCTGCCTGCTAAGGACGGGTGGGGACTGCCCACACCCTGCCTCGCACCACCCCCACTGACCTCCTGGGGGCTGCCCGCTATGTCCTGGCAGCTGCTGTGCCCGAGGAGGGCTCCAGTCCAGAGAAGAAGCACGAGGGCCTGCATCCTGGGGCCTGCAAGAAAACAAGAGGTAGCAGGCTATCCCCCTCACCCACCACCTGCTCCGCCAGCCACCCTGAGCGGGGTGCAGGAGCTTGCCAGGACGAGGCACCTTGCCTCCGACCTCCCCAGGCTGGAAGCGGACCTTCAACTTGACGGTCCCTCCCTCTGAGTGCCTTTCCACCCCTCCACCTGCCTCATGGCCTACAGCCCCAGGATGAGTCTGTGCTTTTGTCCCCCTGTGTGTGTGTCAGGAGATCTGGGGGCCTCAAGCCCCCATGGACTCCGGGGCCTTGGAGACCCAGCAGTGGGCTCCTCTGTGTGGCTGTGGCCTAGCAGAAATGCTCCGCATGGCTCTTCTCTGGAGGCACGGGACCAGCTCATGATACAGAATTTGGGGTAATGTCAGAATGGGACAGAATCTAGTTCCCATATGTACAATTACAGAACACAGAGAAAGGAGGCATCTGTTCCAGCTCCTTGCCATACCCAGGAAGTTCTCAGACCCTGTCCTTGAATTACTCTGGTCTAGAACCTGTGGCCTCATAAGGGACTCATTCCCTTCAGAGATAGTTCTCTATGGAGAGTTCTTACTCTCCTGCTAAGGAGCACTGGGTCTAGGGGCCGAGAGCCTGGGTTCAAATCTCGATTCTGTGTCTTAATAGCTCTCTTGAGAACTCACAGCATCTTCTTTTGCAAAATGGAAATCAGATAGTTCTTGATATGAGCAATAAATCAGACCATGTCTCCAAAGAAATGAACAGCACAAAGGCAGGTGAGCTCTGCAGCAATCCTAGAGCTAAAAATGTGTCTCCCTACACCTGGAACCCCAGGGCCCCCCTTTTCTCCTGGGGAGCCAGATCCTCTGCCCCCTACTAGCTCAAAAATAACTCTTAAACCCTCGGAGCTTTCTTTCCCTCAGGTTAAACAACCCCAGGACCCTTCACATCCCCAGCAGTGACCTTCTCCAACCAGCTCCCTCTGGCCCCTGAACCACAAGGGAAAAGGGAAATCTGGGTCCAGGGCTCAGGGCTCCGTGTCTGCCACCATCCCTCAGCCTCCTGCACTTGCCATGTCCATGAACTCACTCCTTGGAGTTAGGGTATGGGGTGGGAGGGGATGAAGGCAGCTGGGAGGTCCCGCAGATAGGATCTTCCAAGGGGCCTTCTGTTTAAAAAGTGGGACAAGGGGCACCTGGGTGGCTCAGTGGGTTAAGCCTCTGCCTTCAGCTCGGGTCATGATCTCAGGGTCCTGGGATTGAGTCCCGCATCGGCCTCTCTGCTCAGCGGGGAGCCGGCTTCCCCTTCTCTCTGTGCCTGCCTCTCTGCCTACTTGTGATCTGTCAAATAAATAAAATCTTTTAAAAATAAATAAATAAATAAAAAGTGGGACAAGGTCTCAGTAACTAGGACCTTTGGTTGGTCCCTGTCTCCCCCACCTCCACCCATATTGCCAGGTCACCAATTTGTAACATCTGTGTTCCCTGACTCACCTCCCCTATGCACACGCATGCACACACAGGCCGAGGCTTTCCGGCACGTACACAGTCATCATTTCTATGCCCATCAATACCCTCCCACATGCGCAGCACGCATTCTTTCCTGACTTCTCAGAGCAAATTGGGAAAGTTGGGAGTGGGGTGTGTGATTTTTGGTGGAAGTCCTTAGAATCAAGCCAGATAATCCACTGGACAACACTGGAGAGATGAAAGGCAACGAAAGAAGGGACCACCTTTCAGAGTTTGCTCAGTCTGTGGCTGGACTGCCAGTGGGAAGCAGCCCAGCTTTCTTCCCAAACCCTGATCTGGAGCTTGTGTACCAGAGCGAGGCCCACAGACCCCAAGTCCTCACCCAACTGCTCTCCTGCCCAGCTGCCCCTGGCGCTCAGAGAGAACCTCCCCTTGAGCCACCAGGACAAGATTTCTTTGATACCAGCTAGAGACCAGGAACACCAGACAGTCTCACAGCTGCTCTCTCCGCCCTCCCAGCCGCACCCCAGAGCTAGGAGGAGTCTTCTTGCCTGAGCCCCAGCAGACTGGTATATCAGAGACCACAAAATTCCCTGAGATTTCTAGGCAGCAAGGGTATAGGGAATGCTATTACCCCTAGCACCTCTGGCCCTAGTAGGGAGCTGAGACAGGAGGGACACGGGGCTCAGCCTGGCATAGTGTTTAAGAAAACCAAGTTCAGGGGCGCCTGGGGGGCTCAGTGGGTTAAAGCCTCTGCCTTCAGCTCAGGTCATGATCCCGGGGTCCTGGGATCGAGCCCCGCATCGGGCTCTCTGCTCACCGGGGAGCCTGCTTCCTCCTCTCTCTCTGCCTGCTTCTCTGCCTACTTGTGATCTCTGTATGTCAAATAAATAAATAAAATCTTTTAAAAAAATCAAAATTAAAAAAAAAGAAAGAAAACCAAGTTCACAGTTCAAATGCGCTTGGAGGTCAAACCTTCTCCGTAGGAGTCCCTACAGAGTCAGTACAAGCCCCAGGTTGTGGGATCATGGTCCCTATGTTGGGGGACTGAGGACTGAAGATAAGGTGAGGGACCCTGGCCATGAAAGGCACATACGTCCCCAGCTGGCCCACAGCCGGTCGCTGGGACAGGTAGTATTTTCATGCCTCTGAATCCTTCACCTCCCCACCCTAAGGATGGAGGAAGAGGAGAGATTATGGAGAGCCCCCCAAAAGGGCCCTGGGAGGGCAGAGAGATTCTACATGGGGTTGGGGGTCCCTCTGAGCCCCCTCGATGCCCTGTCCAAGGTGATTGTTCTGTGGCCTGAGGGCAGGCAGCCACCGCCTGGCCAGGGACACAGGGACACTGATGCCATCCGTCCAAAGGGCAGTATCTAAGCCAGACTCCTGTCCTCTAGGAGTGGGAGGGCATGGGGAGGAGGTAGATATTCTCTCTGCTGGGCCAAGGTCAGGCTTTCCTTTCTGCCGCATTTACCAAAATCAGGAGACACTGGGATTTGGGGATCTTGCCTTCCAGCTGGGAGGATAAACTTGAGCCAATACATGTGTTTCAAATTAAATCCAGTTGTGAGACAAACACCATCCCTCCTCCTCCTCCTTCCAGCACCACACAGCCTAAAGCCACATGGCAGTGGACCTCCTGGGCAGTGCAGGGAAGGACACCGCCCTCCCTCCTGGCTTTGGGAGGGCGAGCCCGCGGGTGCCCTCCAGGCCCACTCCGCCCTTGGGGACCCTGCCAGTCCCCAGGCAGCGTTCCTTCTCGAGTCTTAGAACCTGAGTGAGTGAGGCCAGGGGCACCCATGAGTTTCCGTTCCTCACACCCCAGGAGGACCGGCCCTAGAAGCAGACCTCCCTGGCCCCTTTGGCCTCCCACCCTCAGCCCAGGGGCTGTACTCCTGGTGGACGGGCCTGGGCCAGATGATGATGGGGTTTCTGCGAAGCCTGTGGCTTTTCTTGGGCCCAGACCCTCCCCTTGCTGTGGCTTACCCCCAGGAGCAGAAAGAGTGCAGACAGCCATCCTTTCCAGCACGGGCTGCAGGCCCCCAAACCCCACACACAGGCTGCACTAAATAGCGGTCATTGCCAACGGTCAAAGCCCATGGATCTCCCAGCGTTCACGGGCAACTAATTTGGCCAAAGAGAAGGGGTGGGTGCTGGATCGAAGGGCCCAGGTGTCCTCCCTTCCAGTCTTCTGCAGGGCTCAAGAGGCTAGTAGTGGCTTGGCTTGGAAATCAGCACCAGCTGAACTTGAAAAAGCAGCAGGGAGCTGAGCCCAAGCCAAGGCTGGACTGGGCGAGGGGAGCAGGCTGCCTCCCGACTGCCCCAGGGAAGCCCAGCTTGGGGGCAACCTCCTTCCCTGGGCAGAGGGGGACTCTGGGGCCACAGAGCCCCTCTGAGGTGCTACTCAGACCTAGCTGTGCCCTCTGCCCCTTCCCACCACAGCCCTCCCCATGGCTACCCACCCACTTCATTCAAAAGTCTTCCCAGCCCCTCCTCCTAGTGGGGCTTGGGGAAAAGTAGGCCCTGGGCCTCTGAGCCCCAACTCCCTCTGCCCTCTCTCATCCTCTCACCGAGGCGCCCAAGCAGCAGGGGCCACTGTCCCCCCACCTCCTCTCCCTTACACCCCTCTTTGCTGATCCCTGGAGTGCTCCTGCCTCCGCCAGCCCAGGGGACCCTCTCCAGTCTTGCCCTGACGCTCTCACACCGGAGGGGGAGCTGCTTTACCTGTGGGTGTGCCGCAGTTGCCACCGGCCTAGGTCTGTCTGCACACTGAGGGGCTCCAGCAAACACCAGAGCTTTTGCTGCAAATACCAGAGCTTTTGCTGCGCCTCCCAGTCCAGAGCCCAGCAAGCTTCAGATTACAGCTACTCCTTTCTTAAAGCGACCTGCACTCAATTCAGATTCTGTGATTGCATCATTGCCTGATGTTAACTTTTACCCACTGCTGCCCTTCCACCCTACACACACCCCCCAACACACACACACACACACACAGGGCAGACCTTCCTCCAGGGCCCTGGCCTGCCTCCTGCCTGAGGTCCCACCCCCAGAGAGCACCCTGGCCCACTTGGGTGGGAGACAGGGCTGAGGAAGAGTCTTCTGGAGGAAGCCTGGAAGGCAGGCCAGACCAGAGCAAACCCCACTCCTGTGCTGGGACTCTAGATTTTCCTGGTCCGTGGCTCTGACGCTAACTGGGAGTTGGAGAAGACAATTCTCGTGGCTCTCTTTGGCTGAAAAAGGAAGGGAAGGGTTGGAATTGGGATGTCCCTTTGCTTTTTTCAGCCCTGGAATTCTGTGATTTCTTAAGATCAGAAAGGGCAGTGGGAAAAATATCTGACCAGAGGAAGAACTGAGCTGTGCTTTAACCATTGGTCCTGAGTGGAGGCCGAGTGTGTGCCTGGAACGGCCTGGGCTCTGTACAGGTCACCTAGTGAGGACAACACCTTGGCCCCACTCACCTGGGATGCTTAGGACCTTGCATTGTGGTTGGGAATCTAAAGTACTGACATGGGCGGGGGCACCTGGGGAGTTGAGTTGGCCAAGTGTCTGCCTTGGGCTCAGGTAACGATCCCCGGGTCGGGAGTCTGCTTCTCTTTCTACCTCTCCTCTCTCTCTGCTCATGTGCGCACGCTCTCGCTCTCTCGCAAATAAATAAATAAATAAATAAATCTATCTTTTTTAAAAAGTGCTGACATGGGAAATAATTAGTGTAACAAAATGCCTTCTAGGCAGATATGAGTGTGGCCCAAAGTCCTGTGGTGGTTTGGAGGAGAGCTCAGAGAAAGGCTGGAGAGCGCTCTGGAATATTTAGCTGAAGGAAGAGAAAATTTAGGGAAACATCACCCCGTGTGAGGCTTCGGGGAGCAGAGAGCCAGAGCCCCTGGGTAGAACTTCCCAGTGTGCAAAATTCAGCTTTATGTAAGAAAAAATGTATCAACAATCAGGGCTCAAGCCTTTGGGGCGCCTGGGCTCAGTGAGTTAAGGCCTCTGCCTTCGGCTCAGGTTGTGATTCCAGGGTCCTGGGATTGAGCCCCACATCAGGCTCTCTGCTTAGCGGGGAGCCTGCTTCCTCCTCTCTCTCTGCCTGCCTCTCTGCCTGCTTGTGATCTGCATTTGTCAAATAAATAAATAAAATCTTAAAAAAAAAAAGGAATACTTGGGGCGCCTGGGTGGCTCAGTGGGTTAAGTGTCTGCCTTCGGCTCAGGTCATGATCCCAGGGTCCTGGGATCGAGTCCTGTATCTGGCTCCATGCTCAGCAAGGAGTCTGCTTCTCCTTCTCCCTCTGCCTGGCGTTCTGCCTATTGCGCTATCTCTCTGTCAAATAAATAAATAAAATCTTTAAAAAAAATAGAGTACCTCTATGCAAGGCACTAACTAGATATGTGGAGGAGGAGAAAGAGATAGATGAATAAGATTCAGTGTCACACTCCAGAAATTTACTGACCAGTAACAAAGGCTGGTATGAAAACAGATCATTCCACTATAATGTGACACGTTCTATGCCAGCAGTCTCTACAGCCAATGCAGTACAATAGCCACTAGCCATGTGGTCACAGAGCCCCCAAAATGTGGCCTGTCTGAGCTGCTCTAAGTGTAAAATACACACCAGATTTTGGATATTTAGTATGACAAAATATTGTAAAGTATCTCAATAATTTTAATGCTGATTATATATACTGGGTTAAATAAAATATATTATTAAAATTATTTTCATCTATTTCTTTTTTTTCTTTTTTTTTAAATTTTTTTTAATTTATTTGTCAGAGAGACTGGGAGAGAGAGCGAGTGAGCACAAGCAGACAGAGTGGCAAGCAAAGGCAGAGGGAGAAGCAGGCTCCCTGCCGAGCAAGGAGCCCGATGTGGGACTCGATCCCAGGACACTAGGACCATGACCTGAGCCGAAGGCAGCTGCTTAACCAACTGAGCCACCCAGGCGTCCCACCTATTTCTTTTTTAATGTGACTACTAGAAAATCTTCAATCACATATGTAGTTTGCACTGTGTTTCTATTGGACAGCATTGTTCTGTAGGGAATTGTGGTAATGTGGTTGGAATATATGAACCTAAGCTGAATCTTGAAGGGTGAATTAGAATGGGTTAAGCTGGGGGGCCTGGGTGGCTCAGTGGGTTAAGCCTCTGCCTTCGGGTCAGGTAATGATCTCAGGGTCCTGGGATCGAGCCCCACATCAGGCTCTCTGCTCAGGAAGGAGCCTGCTTCCCTCTCTCTCTGCCTGCCTCTCTGCCTACTTGGGATCTCTCTGTCAAATAAGTAAATAAAATCTTAAAAAAGAGAGAGAATGAGCTAAGCATAGAGAGGCAGGAAGGGCATAACTATCCATGTGGACAAGTTAAAATTGGATCCCTATCTCACACCATACACAAAAAGTAGCTCTAGCTACATTAGGGATTAAACATGAACAGCAATTTCTGCTTTTGCAGAAGCTTTCTTCCTTTTTTAAAAATATTTTATATATTTATTTGAGAGAAAGAGCACAAGAGCAGAGAGAGGGACATGCAGACGCTCCGCTGAGTAGGGATCCCAACCCGAGGCTAGATTCAAGAATTCTGAGATCATGACCTGAGCCAAAGGCAGACCCCCAACCAACTGAGCCTCCCAAAAGATTGATAAATTTGACACTAAAGTTAAAACCTCATTTTCAGGAAGAGATACCATAAAAAAAAAAAAAAAAGAAAACAAAAGCCTTACACTAGGAGAAAATATCTGTTACACAGGTAACTGACAAAGATTTTGAATGCTAATATAGTAAAAAACTATAAATTAATACAAAAAATAAAAACTCAGCAGAAACATAGTCCCAGGTAATTCACAGAAGAATCCTAAGAGACCAATAGACTTCTGAAAAAGATGTTTCATCCTCACCATAATCAGGGGAATGCAAATCAAAACCATAATTTCACGAGCACATCTCACACTCACCAGATGGGCAAAATTTAAACATCTGACAAAACCAAGTGTTGGTGAGGGTGTGGACAACCAGGATCCCTCCTGCCCTGCTGGTGAGGAAGTGGGGATGCAAACTGACACAACCACTTTGAAGAAGAATCTGGCACCAAAAGGGAAAGCTGTGCATAACCCTATGTGGCAGCCTTTGCCATTAAAGATGGGTAAACCCAAACCCACAACTCGGCACTTCCACTCCTAAGCTTGTGCGCTGGAAGAACTCCACACGGGTGCACAAAGTATGCGTGTACAAGAATGTTATCACAGCACGGTTTGTAATGCAAAAAAAAAAAAAAAAAAGTAAAGGCTCCTTGCAAGCCTATTAGTAGCGGAGTAAACAGAGGTGAAGTCCTACAGCCCTGAGAAATCGTGCCGGGAAGCCACTTATATCAACACAGATCTGTCTGCTGAACAATGGCGTTGTGCAGTTGGCTACACCTTTTTGTGTACTCCAATTATCTCATGGTAGCTTACAGAGAAAGAGTCATCCCTCCTCCTCCGATTGCCATCAAGGGTGTCCCGCTCCTGCCGAAGGATGGGTCTCCACTGTGCTCTCCATGGGCTCTGCTCCTGCATGTGGCCACTCTCCTGCCTAATCCACATATCCCTCTCAAATATCCTCTGTCACTGCCCTCTCTAGGGACACTTTCTCATGCCACATCCCCTAAGGCTACTGCCTGTTTCTCCCGTCTCCTTTCTCACTGCCAGGAGGGAAAGAGCTAATTATTCTTGTATCTGTACTGTCTTAGCGCCATTCCCTCCTCAACTGCAATCTTGCTTCTGTGCCCGTCTCTCCATTGAAACCACTGTCTCCAAGTTCGTGGGTAACCTTCACGTTGACCAATAAAAGGACATCTCTTCCCTGGAGAGCAGGCAGTAGAGCAGACCGTTCATCCTTCTTGAAACTCTGCCTCTTCATACACTTCCATTCCCTACACTCTTGCCTCACATGCCATGGTGGGTTTTTTGGTTTTGTTTTTTTTTTTGGTTTCCTTTGCTCACTTGATCCTGGGATCCCTTTTCCTCTCCATCTACATCCCCCCTTAGATTATTCCACCAGGGATGCCTGGGTGGCTCAGTGGGTTAAGTGTCTTGCCTTCAGCTCAGGTCATGATCCCAGGGTCCGGGGATTGAGTCCCACATCAGGCTCCCTGCTCAGCGGGCAGCCTGCTTCTCCCTCTGCCTGCCACTCCCCCTGCTTGTGCTCTCTCACTCTCTCTCTGACTCAAAAAAACAAAAAGTTACTTCCACCAGTTCCATCACTTTAAAAGCATCTATATGTTCCCAAATAAACACTTCCAGCCCTGACCAAGATATCCAACAGCCTACCTGACAAATCCATATGGATGTCTAGTAGGCAGGATGAACATACAATTTATCATCCAAACACTCCTCAGAGCAAAAGTAGAACTACAGACATGATTTGAACTGTCCCATGTTGGTCTACATTAGTGTGGCATTTCAATCATGACACGTTCAAAACAGAAATCTCCAGTCAGTCCTCAGATCTGCCGCTCATCCTGATTCCCATCTCAGTGAAACCCATTTTCTCAAAAAGAAAAAAAAAATCCAGGAATCTGAACCATAAACCCCATGAGCCTTGAGCCTTTCCTTTTCCTCATGTCCTGTACAATCTACCCACAAACTCTATAGCACCACCTGCAAAATATTTCTGCATGCTGATCCCTTTCTTCCATTTCCACAGTCGACATCCTGAGCCACACCGCTTGTCTCTTGCCTGCTAACTCACGCTTGTCCCTCTACATTCTGTTCTCCACCCAGCAGCCAAGTGAGCCTTCTAGGGCTTAGATCAGACCGTGGTACCCCTCAGTTAAAAGTTTTCCACAGTGAGGTGCGCCTGGGTGGCTCAGTGGGTTAAAGCCTCTGCCTTCAGCTCAGGTCATGATCCCAGCATCCTAGGATTGAGCCCTGCATCAGGCTCTCTGCTCAGCAGGGAACCTGCTTCCTCCTCTCTCTCTGCCTGCCTCTCTGCCTACTTATGATCTCTGTCTGTCCAATAAATAAATAAAATCTTTTTTAAAAATGAGGTCATTAAAAAAATAGTAAACTCTGTAAGCTTTCACACTTAAAAAAAAAAAGTTTCCACAGTGAGGGGTGCCTGGGTGGCTCAGTGGGCTAAAGCCTCTGCCTTCAGCTCAGGTCATGATCCCAAGGTCCTGGGATTGAGCCCCTCATCAGGCTCTTTGCTCAGCGGGGAACCTGCTTCCCCCTCTCTATCTCTGCCTGCCTCTCTGCCTACTTGTGATCTCTCTCTCTCTGTCAAATAAATAAATAAAATCTTAAAAAAAAAGTTTTCCATGGTGAATGGATTATTGCCATCCACAACCCAGATGAAGGTCACAAACATGAGGTTGAAAGAAAGAAGCCAGACCCAAGAGAGCAGACTGTATGATTCCTTTACATGGAGTTCAGAACCAGCAAAGAGCAATCTGTTGTTAGAAGTCAGGAGAGTGAGAGCGCCTGGATGGCTCAGTCAGTTAAGCATCTGCCTTCAGCTCAGGTCATGATCCCAGGGTCTCCAGATCGAGCCCTGCGTTGGGCTCCCTGCTCAGCAGGGAACCTGCTGCTTCCCCTGCTTGTGCTCTCTCTCGCTCACTCTCTCTCAAATAAATAAATAAAATCTTAAAAAAAAAAAGTCAGGAGAGAAGGAGTACTATTTCCTGATGTGGGTGCTGGTTGCACAGGGATATATGATTCATGAGAAAATTCATTAATTCATGTATGGTTCTGACTTATGTGCTTTGCATACTATATTTCAACAGAAGATGTTAACTTGTGTCTTGTCTAGACCCTTTTACTGCTAGATTTAGGCTGCGGAGGACAGGGAGGGGGGAGGAAGGATCTTGTCTGCTTGCTCACAGCCGCATCCCCAGAGCCTAACACGCTGCTGGGCACAGGGGCTCTGATAAGGACTTGCAGGGAGATGCAGAGAAGATAGCCAGCCAGACCAGCAGCAGGGAGAACCTAGGAGGCAAGGGCAGTGACCCTTGGGTGTGATGACTAGATCCAGGGCTTACAGAGAGCTGAGAAAGATTTTGCAGGTAAAACTAAATTGGTGCCTTGCTAAATTTAACTTTCCAATTATTTCTTACTCCATTTTTATTTTTTTTTATAATTTTTTAAAATTTATTTATTTGTCAGAGAGAGGGAGAGAGAACGAGCAAACACAGGCAGACAGAGTGGCAGGCAGAGGCAGAGGGAGAAGCAGGATCCCTGCCGAGCAAGGAGCCCGAAGTGGGACTCGATCCCAGGACGCTGAGATCATGACCTGAGCCGAAGGCAGCTGCTTAACCAACTGAGCCACCCAGGCGTCCCTTCTTACTCCATTTTTAAAAAAGGATTTCATTTATTTATTTATTTGGCAGAGAGAGATATAGTGAGGGAGGGAGTACAAGCAGGGGGAGTGGGAGAGGGAGAAGCAGGCTCCCCGCTGAGCAGGGAGCCTGATGTGAGGCTAGATCCCAGGGTGGGCTCTAGGCTGAGGGCAGACGCTTAACTGATTGAGCCATCCAGATGCCTCTACTTCTTACTCCTGATTCAAGTCTCTGCTCCCACACACCTCAGGGAAGACGTCCCTGCTTTATTTCTCACCACAGTGCTTCCTACCCTCTGCCTCACCATCGATTTCACTTGTTCCGTGTATTACCTGTCTCCCCACATGGCTGGGCTGTAGGAAGCAAGAGTCCACCCCAGGCCCTTGTTCTTGACCATTGCCCTTCAGGGCCTTGGGTGGCTGCTGCCACAGGGACACCCCGCACTCACAGACAAGGGCCCACCCACGTGGACACTCATGCCACCCCCAGACCCGGGGCCCAGGGCGAGTCCAACAACCTCCCCCAAATCCTCAGGCGCTGAGAGCATCCTACTGGAGCCGCTGCTCCCGGCAGCCTGCCCCCCGGCTGGCGGGCGCCTGCGCCTGGCAAAAGGACTGGCATGTAATTAGAAACTCCACGGGCTCCCTAATTGCCAGTTTTCTCCCAAAGCGGGAGGCCAGCGCTATTCTGAGCCACCCCTGTTGCTGGCGGCTTGAGGCCTCTAGAGAGGAGCCAGCCAAGAGCAGAGCCAGGCTGGCGTGGAGGCAGCCGTGGAGAGGGCTGGCGAGGTCAGAGGGGACTGCGCTGAGATGGGCTGGCGAGTGGCCAAGAACAGAGAACAGACGTGGCAGAGAGGTCTGCCTGCTGTCCCGGCCCAGGCCGAGTGGTGCTCTGTGCAGCCAGTGGCCTCCTCCCGCCTTCCTCAGGGGCCCCCCTGCCCTCACGCGTGCCCAGAATAGTGACCTCAAAGCAGCCAGGGCCATTCATTCTTTATTCGGATGTCATAAAAATCACTACAAAAACTTTACAAAAGAGCCCGAGGGAACTATTGCCCTCCCCTCCCACCTCAGCCCCTGAGACACCTGGGCAGAGGAAGAAGAGGAGAGAGGAGGGAGAGTCCTGGCAATGTTGGTATCTCCTAGGAGCAGGGGGGAGTCTGCGGTGACAGGAGCATCAGGGCAGGTGGAGGCTGGAGGGCCAGGGGCGCGTTATGGCAGAAGCGCCTGTGTGGAAGGCTAGGCCCCCACCCACAGAGCGAGACAGGGCTCCGCCGCTGGGGGCCTAACTCTCCTCCCCACAGCCAAGGTATCCAATCCCTCCTGTCCCCCCTTCTCTGGTAAACAAACGTGGAAGTGCCCCAGCCAGCTTTGGGAAAGACCTTCCTACCTTCCTCACAAGAGTGGACCTACAGCTGTCCCTTTGCCCAAGCCCCAAACAAGGACAACATTTGAGCCGCTTTGGAAGAAACGATGTGGGATCCAGGCCCCTGATTCCCGGAGGCCTGCCCTCGTCCTGGCCCCACCCACCCCAAACCCCCCGGGAGAGGAGACGGGAGAGGACGACTCCCTCTCCGCTCCCAGACGGCCCACCCAGGCCCCTGCTGTAATCACACCAAGCCGTCTGGAAAGCGTCCCAGGAGTGGAGAAGTTGTTTCAGGCAGGGACTCAGGATGCTGGCAGCTGGCCTCTCACTTGGGGCAATTAAGTTGGGGGTAGTCCTCCTCTGAGGGGGGAGCAAGTTTCAAGTCAGGGCCGAAGGGCTTGTCTCCACGGGGGAAGGCTTTCTGATTCTGGAAGTAGTCCCTGTCGTCCGGCGAATCCTGCTGCTCCTTGCGCTCCCACTCCGCGCTGGGGTTGGGGTTCCTCACGCTGCCCACGAAGAGGGGCAGGCTGGTTGTATCCTCAAGGATGAGGAAGAGAAAGGGGCGGTTCACGCTGAAGGAGGAGAGAGACATGCGGGACATGGCCGTGCCTGTAGCGGCGGCCGCCTCCACGCCAGCCTCGCTGAGCTCCAGCGTGGACCGATGCTGCACGCTGGTTACCACCAGGCTCTGGTCAGAGATCCCACGCAGGTCTGGGGCCTGGAACAGTTCCTGCAGCCCTGCCCAGGACAGGAGGTGACAGGTCAGAGCTGCCTTCTGCCCCACAAGCTGCCCAAACCTGCCTGGGACTGTATCTGGCATTCTGGCCAAGGGACTGGTCCAACCCACAGATCCCTGCTTAACTCTTACCTAACCTCCAAGTATCAGCTTCAAGGTCACTTCCTCCAGGAAGCCCCTCCCAACCCCTGCCCCAAAGTCGGGTCGGGTGCCTTTTCTCCAGTGAACTGGAGCCCTCTGTCTTATCCCTTATGCTTAACTGTAAATACCTGAGGACTGCCCACCTGACGTGACTCAAGTCTTGTCAGCTGGGGGCGCCCAGTGTCTAGCGCAGCGCCCCCTGCAGGACAGCCGGCAAGACCCACATGCTACCCAGGCTCTCAGTCTGCAAAGTTCACTCTTGGATGGAGCAGGTTGTCATTCCCTGGGGCACCCCAGCCCAAAGCAGGAAAGAGAGTCCTGGGGGGTGGGGGGTCCTAGGAAGCCCTCTGACCTCCCAAAGCCCCAGAAAAGGCCAGGACACCAGTCTGCTCTGCCTCGGATCCACAGCCAGCAGGGGCGCTTCCTGCTCACCCACTCTGCCTAGCCTGACCCAGGCGGCGGTCCCCTGCCCAGCCTCCTTACCCAGCCGGCTGAGGGTGGCCACCAGGTCCAGCTGATAGTTGAGATGCAGCCTGGGCAGCCGGACCTTGGTGGGTTTCTCTCGCAGTAAGGGCTGGTGCAGGATGTCCCAGCTCAGGTTGGCCAGCACCTGGGACACGTTCCACTCAAAGTGGGTGGGCATAATGACCACAAAGCTCATGTTGTTCTTAAACGGAAAATGAGCCACCTACCAAGGCGGAAAGGAGACCATGTGAGAACAGGAAAGTGCCCAGACCAGCTGGGGTCTGGGTCAGTGTTCGCGTCAGAGACAGATGGACCAGGGCTTCCGGTCCATTCTTCTCAGGTGTGTCTGGGCTCCCCGAGCCTCTACTTCCTCACCCGTGAAGTCGAGTCATACTACCTGCCCACATGGCAGGCAGACCTGTGGCACTCCAGTGGAGTATCAACACATAGGCTCAAAAAATGGGGACTTCCTCTCCCTTCATCTGCTACCAGCTGGCCCTGTGATTTGGGTCAAGAAATCCCCTCGGTGTCTCAGATTCAGACCACTCCAGGTTCTGCAGGGGAGCCACTGCAAAGGGTGGTTCTCTCCACACCACACCCCTCAGTAGTGACTCTGCCCCACTGTATGTAAGACTGCGCTCTGAGGTACTTTCACATGAATGGGGTTCCTGCAGCTACGTAAGTATGAGAAGCACTGGGCTCCATGATTTCTGACAGCTGCAGATTCTTTGGTCTCTAGACAGAGCAGCCAGGCACAGGACCTCTGGGTTGGGGGGGGAGCACATCTGGCTGCCTGGGTCTGCCTGCAGAGGGTGTGAAGAAGAGGGCTAAGGCCAGGACCCAAGAGACAAAGGGCGAAGAAAATGTGGGCAGGACACAGTCTGGCAGGAGCCACCTATCAGGGTGGAAGGGAGAGAAAAGGGACGCTACTCCAAGGGCCTGCGCTGCCCACAGCCCCTCTCAGGAGAGCTACAGAAGGCTGAGGCCTGTGGCATGCTGCCTTGGGAAACTAACCAACATGGCCGCCTCTGCCACAGCTGACTGGCCCAGGGATCCACACTCAAGCTGAGAGGACCACACTGTGGCCAGAAGCAAGGGAGGCCTCCCCTTAGACAAGCCTGGCATAGCGCTCTATCCAATCAGAATGTTCCAGAAGGATACGGACACATTCATCGCAACCAGATCCTCCCTTCTAAGAACTGTGACAGGTCACATCGCCCAGGCTCAGTCATGCCTTGGCCTGAGTGGCTCTGTAGCCACTGGGTGGCTTCCTCTGCAGCCCCACCAACCCATGGGTCCTGGTAACAAACCCCTATAACCAAAGATCACCTGGTTCTCCACTGGGGCCCCTCCTCAAAGAACACTCCCTGACCGCTGGATCTAAAATACCTTCCCCAGTCACTAATTGATCACTTTCTTTTTTCCCCCATAGCACATACCCTATCTGAAATGATCCTGTGATTTAGGTTCATTTGTGTACTTTCCTTTCCTGCTGAGAGCAGGGACCTGGTCTCCCACATGCTAGTGAGTTCCCATGCCTAGGACAGTATCTGGCACACAGCAAATGCCCAATATTGTTTTGTGAGCTTCATGAACTTCCAAGAGCCTAGAAGCTCAGTTCCCCAGGTCGGGGTATATCGAGACCTTCCAGAGCCACCTGTATCAGGGACATGACTGAAAGAAAGGCAGGGCACACCCTCCTTCACCCCTGTGCCTGCCCACAGCCCACCCCCTCCCTACACCACCTCCCAGCCTGGACAATCAGGGCTCACCTGTATCTCGGGCTGCTCCAGCAGGAACCAACGCAGGGGGTATGTGTGGGCGTGCATCATGTCCACAGGCACCGTGAACTGCTCGTTCAGGTGGAAACTGTCTCTCTGGGTGAGACTTGGATCAAACTTGCTCCTCCAGAAACCTAGAGCCAGCAGAAGGCAGGGGCCATGTAGACCCAGGCAGGAGGAGGTTCTCTACCACCCATCTCTTCTCTGTCCCACCCAGAACCCATTCAAGGGACAAAAGGTAGAGGTCAAAACCCCAAGGGGCACTGTGCCAGGTGACATTCAGTTGACCTGAGGTTTCTTCCCTGCAGCATTTTTGAAATCTGGGCTTGCTTTTTTCCTGTGCCCCGCCATGCTCCCAGGAGCACCCCCCATCTCCCCACCAACTCAGTTTCCTCCTAGGGTTCTCTCTACAACAGCCTCATCCAATTCCTGGGGCCCCTCCTTGGCACACTGTTACCCATTTCCTACCCTCCCCCAAGCCACAACCTGAAGAGCTCCCTGCCTCATGGCCCAGCCCTGAGGAGAAGGAGAGACTCTCAGAACAAAGGTTTCTTCGCAGCCCAGCTCAGCCTATGGAGCAGGAATAGGGGCAGCCTATGGGGCAGGTGGGGGACCTGAGGAGAGGAGGAACGCACTCTGGAAGTGGATGGCATTGAGCAGAAGCAACACTGTGTCATCTGGCAGCTCAGAGAGGAAATCCTCAATCTTCCCTTCTGTAGCCTCCTTCACCCATTGGTTGATGTTCAGCAGATCATCCCCCTTCCTACCCGTCAGGCTCACGGGCTTTGCACCAAAGAGCTGTTCTGATTGTTCCAGAAAATCCTCTTTGATGGGAAATCCTATGCAGAAGGGGCCACAAGCTGTTCCCAGGGGCTTGAGCTTCAGAGCCACCAATCCTCAGACTGGTGACCTGAGGCCAACCCCATCCCCATCACCCCTGTCCACCCAAGAGCACTACCCAGGGAGCTCCAAGCCACCAACACCTACCTTTCTGCAGGTACATTCTGGCAGCCAATCGGAATGCCCCAGGGCCCAGGTCCTGGCAAAGGTGGCTCAGTAGGTGAGGGAGGCAGGGCCCTGAGTCCACATGCAGCACCTGCTCTAACCTCCGCAGTGTCTGGTTCTGAGCACCTGGAGGGGACCGCATCGGCTGTGGCCCAGGCCGCCGGCTCTTTCCCGGCCCTGCCGTGCACTCCCATCCCTGTTGAATGCCCGTGGTGCACAGGCATTCTCCTCTCGCATCCACTGAACCCCCCCAAGTTCCACCTTCATCTCTGCTGCTGGCTATCTTGGGTGACCTCACCCTGTCCAAGTTGTTTTCCCTCCCTGGACCTCGGCTTCCCACAGTGAGAGCCTCCAGTCCGGCGAAGACAGTGCAGCTACATTAAAAATCACCAGAAGCTTACCCAAACCTGGGGATCTTACTCAAGGAGTCTGGAGGGGTGCCCAGGAATCTGCCTTTTTACCAAACAGCCAAGTGCCCCCAATGAAGGAAGCACCCACTAGTAAACCGTGGAGTAGTGAGTTCCTACTGGCCTCCCAGCTCTGCTGGTCTAGACAGGCGATGCCATGGTACCTAGTGCCAGGTGAGACAGGGCCAGGGCCACACTCAGAGGCGACAGGATGAGGTTGGGGCTGGTGGACCTTTGGGCGACCAGGGAGAACAGGTCTGTAGTGAAGGCCATCATGGCCTGGGCCAACCTGCGGGTCTGCTCCGGAGTTGGGGCCCCCTTGCAGTCCCTTGGGGACTTCTTCAGGGCAGTATAGCCATGGGCTTCCTACAGGGACAGATCAGGGGTCAAGAGGATTAAGGAATCAGCTCTGTGTTGAGGATCCCCTTCGGAGTCCCTGTGCCTGAGAACAGCAGGGCCTTGTCTCAGTCCTGACGAGAGAGGGACGAGGGACGGTCACACAGACAAAGGCCTGATAGGGACCAGGTCCTTCCCTCTGGTCCCTCCCACCCTCGGTCTTCTGGCCTCCGCCTCATGGCCTCGCCCCCCCCCCCCCCCCCCCCCCCCCCCCCCCCCCCCCCCCCCCCCCCCCCCCCCCCCCCCCCCCCCCCCCCCCCCCCCCCCCCCCCCCCCCCCCCCCCGCCCGGTTCCCTCGCCCCTGCTGATTGGCCCTCCTCCCTCGGACCCCGCCCACCCTTCCCCCAGCCCCACCTGGTTGTACCTGGTTGCCCAACTTGAGGAGGCTAAGCGGGGGCAGCTTCTCCTGGGTCTGCCCGCTCATTAGCTGAAGAAGGGAGGAAGCAAATGGAGCGTGACCCTTCCCACAGGTTCCCCCACCCTTGCGGGAGCCACAGGTGAGGCCCCTCGGGGCCTTCCTCCCCCTCATGCCTCTCCCTCCCCAGTACCTGCTGGTCCAAGGGCTCCATGGCGCTGGCAGGAGAGAACTGTTGAGAAGAGGATGAAGAGAGGAGAGGGAACCCTCTTAGAGCCAAACCTTCCCCTGACTCAGCCCCCTCCTTTTCCTGCCCGGACCCCTGGCGCGTCCCCACCTGCCTCCCGGCCCCACCCAGACCCAGGCCCAGGCTCACCACCAAGCTGGGACCCTGCAGGCAGGACAAGCTGAGCACCAGGAGCCCCCAGAGCAGCGCCATGTTCCTGTGCAGGACAGGAAGCCACTGTTCCCACCTGGCGGCACTTCCGCTTGGGATCGCACCCCTCACGCTGCCTGGCTTGGCAGATCCTGAGCCTCTACCGCTGAGGGGACACCCAGCTACTGCCAGCACACCCCCAAACACCAGTGGTGGTTCCCATCTCTGTGGCGTGGGATGGCCCCCTGAGTTGTTTTTAACCCCTCTGTATTTTCCAGTTTTTCACATTTTGGGCACTGAAAATGGTTTGGTTCATAGGGGAAATATCAAAACAAAAGAAATCCTCATTCTTCAAGGCCTGGCCTTTTGAGTCCCACCTGGATTGGAATCCAGACTCTGCCTCTTCCCGAAGGACCTTAGATATTTCCCTTAACCCCTCTGGACTCTGCCTTTTCTTGTAAAATGGTAGCAAAAGTCCCTACCTCCTCCCATGGTATATTGTGAGGACCAGAATAAGACAGTCTTTGTGAGCCTTGATTACAATGCCTGGCACTCAGTAATAGGGCTGTTGTCCGCCTAGCCCAAGGCCCCTCCTCTGGGAAGCCTCCCCCGAAGCCTCCTGTATACTGGGGCTCCTATCCACCTGCTGTCCACAGGGCCCACCTTTTCTCGCTGGTCTGGTCTTGACCACAAGGATGGACAGGCCTGAGTCCCTGAAGTCTCAGCGGGGTTGGTGGGGTAGACTGGAGCCACATTGTTGACCCAGCCAGAGAGCCCAATGAATGGCTCTGTACAAAGCCACCTTTGGACTTACGGGAAACACAGGCCTTGGCCCCCAACTCTGTCCAGGTGGCTCCGGGAAGCCAGGCTGGCAGGTGAAGATGGGCAGGTCTTGGTCTGGCCTCAGAGCAGGTCCCACACACGCCAACCCCGCCCCCATCTCAGGGCCAGTCCTTCCAAGGGATCCTTCTATCACCCCTGGCCCCACCCCCATCACAGGGCCCCTGATCTCCAACCTGGGCTTTTGAATTTTCTTGTCAAGAAAAGCCCTCCAGTTTTTCAAGTCCCAGAGGGAGTCCTGCCGGAACCCCCACCTTGGCTCTTCATCCCCCCCCCAGGAGGCTGGGAAATGAGAGGCCTTCTGAATCAATTCACTCTAGGCCCCCTCAGCCAGGACAGCAGCTCTTACCTCCTCTCCTGCCCAAAGAGCAGGCCAAGCCACCCCTCCCCTTGTACCTCCGCGGGCTCCTCGCTGCTGCACACGATGTCCTTCTCTCTGGCCCCACTTGGGTACTCCCCACACTTTGCTCAGGCTCCAGCCAGCCCAGCTGAGCCCTCCCCTCCCACCAGGACCTTTGCTCTCAGCCAACCCCTGTTCAGATTGCTTTCTCTTCTGGTAAATATTGACCTGCACATCCGGTTAAACATTGATATTGGGGCCGGAAGCCCCATTCCCACCAAGGCATCTAATCCTGAGACAGCCACCTGGAGGCCCTGTGGATTTGGGTCCCCCTTCTTTCCCCCCAAGCCCGGAGAAAAGAGGTTCAGGAAAGTTGAGGAGAATGTTCTCATCTGTAGAGCAGATCCAGGAAGGACAGGGGCCTCCCAGCAACCCCACTCTAGTCGGTCAGAGACTATGTGACATGCCCAAGGACAGAGCTGGGCTTAGGGTCACATCCAGCTTCTCACTTCCAACATCCTTTCCTCTCCCCCATCCTGAGGGGAAGGAAAGGGAGGCCGCAGGAGCCTATGTGGAGAACCCAAGATAGGATGCCCATCCCCAAGCCTTACAAGCCCAGGATCCTGATTGGCTGCCTTTAGACTAGATCTGGAAAGGGTGGGGAGAGGAGAGAGAGAGCCCCAGCCCCAGCCAGCATCCTCCCAGCAGGACTGCTGCCTCCTTACCCTCCCCCAAGGCTGAGGGTTCAAGAAACTGGCCTGGGGCTGCATGCACCAGAAGGCCTGTTCCCTGGGGCACCCAAGGGCAACGATCAGGCGGTCTCCCACTTTCCTGCCCAGCTTCTCGCCCTCTCCTCATGGCCCCAGTAGCTGCCCACTCGTAATTCTTCCCCACCCTGATACCACCAAGAAAAGTGTCATGGCTCAGTTCCATGGCTCTTCCAAAGGATTTATTGGTCATATTTACATCTATTGCAAATAATGAGGAGGCAGTAGGGGCACAGGCTCAGACCTCATCTCTGCTCCTGAATAGGAGGGTCCCAGGATGCCTGGGTCTTCCTGTCCCCTGGGAGAGACCTGAGATGCAGAGATCATTCTCGCCCCTTCTCTCAGGGTGTCGGACCCTGGGCCCAGGGGCTGCCTCCTCAGTTTCAAGGCACAAACACTGTGGTGAGGGGTGGGTAGGCAAGGAAGGGGGTCACTCCTGGCCAGGCACCGGCTGGCCCAGTCCCTCTTCCCTCCCCTGGTCCTGCCCTCTTTCTTCCCCTACTGGTCCCACACTGGGCAGGGCCTGGCTGGGTGGACACTTAAACCCCAGCCCAAGGCCCTTAACTCCTGGACCACGGCCAGCCCTCATTAGAGGCTGGAGTCCAAGCACCATCAGTGTCCTGGACTGGAGCAGCTGTCCTGTCCTTGTGAGACTGGGGTACAGAGAAACTGGGGTACAGAGACTGGGGTACAGCAAGGTGCGGGGGCATCTTCGGCTGGAGACTGGCTGGGCCGGGGCCCATCCTCCATTCCTCTTCCCTGTCCCCATGTAGACCCAGAGGGCAGAGCCAGGGAGAAGGGAGGGCAATTCTTTCCCATGCTCTCTCTCTCTCTCTCTCTCTCTTGCTTCCTGCTGACTAGGGGCAGCAGCTCCCCCAAGCCATGAAGGAGATCCTTTCTGGCAGCACTGGTGGCTCTGGCAGTTTGGGACCCTGGACTCCTGCCCTAGCTTGCAGGCCCATGGCCACTCGGGGTGTGGGGCCTGATGCTTGCGCAGAGGGAGCTGCTGGGAAAACACAGGTGAGGGAGGGACTCCTGGGGGGGATGTCTGCCCACCCTCATGGGCCGGCCCTGCCTCAGCCTACGCCAGGAGGCGGATGACCCCATTGTCCGAGCCTAGCAAAAGGTGGCGTTTGGTGGGCAGCAAGGCCAGGCTGGTGAGCGTGCCTCGGAAGTTCTCAGAGCTGAGCTTGGTGGTGGCCTGGGAGGGGGGCTCGAGTAGGGAGCAGACGCCGATCTTGTTGGCCACTGTGCCGGTGACCACCTCGCTGCCATACAGGTCGAAGGTGTGGATGGGGTCAGAGGCAGACTTGTAGTGGTGCATGGGCTTCTGTTCCAGCTCCTTCCACACGGTCAAGGAGTGGTCAGAAGAGGAGCTGACCAGGATGCTGCCCTCCACCGCCTGCTCGGGGAAAAGAGAGCCTGAGCCAGCCGGACCCGGGCCCTCCCATGGGCCCAACGAGCTCCAGGGTCTTCTGTTTACTCGCATGGGATCTCCCAGGAAGACAGAGGGGTCCTGGGCAGGAGACCAGCTGCCTCATCTACCACATCATATAAGGGCTGGTTGATGTCACTGTGTTCAGGTGTCTTTAACCTAGTCATCACTGTAACTTGGGCGCTCACTCTAGGCATTATGTGCGGCGTGCCATATTACCAAATTTAATTTTCAGGACAACTCGATGACGTAAATGCTCTTGTTGTTCCCATTTTACAGAGAAAGAACCCGAGGCTCAGAGAAGGTAAGTAATCCTCCCAAGGTCAGAGAGCCAGTAAGTAGCACTGCCAGGATTCACACCCAGGCTGACCCCAAAGCCCTCCGAATGCGTCCCTGGAAGGTCCGAACTGAAAGCTACCTGGACCCCTGCGCCCCCTGGGGTCCTGGACACAGCTGGAGCCAGTGTGTCCTTAGCAGTGGCAATGCAGGTCCCCTGGCTGCAGTCAGGACAGGGAGGGAGTGCCAGCTTCCTGGAAAAATCCTCCCACAAAGAGCCTGTTCCTCCCCTCTGTCCCTCCCCGGGCAGTTCCCTGAAGTCTGTGCCTGAGAATGGGCGGGGGAAGGGGTAGGATCCCCAGGCGGGGACGTCCCTGCCCCCATGAGGGCAGCCCAGCATGGGACATGGACTCTGTTCTGTGGTCTGGGGGCAGTAAACAGCCTCCCAGCTGAGCTTTATTTAACCTGAACTGGGTCACGGACAGGGCCTGACCCCTGATCCTCCAAGCAAGGCAAATATGGACAAGGGTTACTCATTAGAACATCCCCAGGGAGCAGCAGGGTCAGCTCACCCGCCCCTGCCCGCTTCCCGCCCCCATGGCCTGCCTCTGGCTCCTAACCCTCTGTGCCCATCAGCCCTGAGGCAGGTAAAAGGGAGATTACCTTAGCTGGAGCCTGTCCTGGGTGGGCCCTAAGAGGACCTGGAGCAGGGGCAGGGCTGGGCAGTGAGGAGGGGAAAGGGACCTGCTCAGTCACCTTGATCTGCAGGATGTCCCCCTCATGGGCCGGCCAGCCACGCAGAACCAGGCCAGTACGGGTGTCCAGGAGCACCATGAAGCCCGAGGAGAAGCCAGCCACCACACTACGGCCACTGGGGCTGACGGCCAGGGAGCGGACCAGGCCAGGGTTCAGCCCACCACCGAGGCGGAACTCGTGCTGCAGACAGAGGGAGATGAGCTAAAGTGCCGCCCCAACCCATTTCTCCCTGAGGTCCCACTCCCTCCCAAGCCCACACAGTTGAAAGGCCTGATCCTTTATCCCCGCCCCCTCTATCAAGCCGAGGGACCCCCCCTTCCCGCTCCATCTCAGGTCAGTCCCACCCCCGACTCAGGGTTTGCTGCTGTGGGTCATTAGTCTAAACAACACTCTGGCCTTCTCTCTTTGGAGTCTCTCCTCCCTGCCGGGCTTCCAGGCCCGGGCTCAGGGAACCGGACGGCCCTGACCTGCAGGCCAGGCTTCCTGCAGTCCACAAAGCGCAGGGTGGAGTCAGAGCTGGCCATGGTGATGCTGGTATGGGGGGCAGGCATGACGGCCACGGCGGTCAGGGGCACGCGGCTGTCCCATGGCTCCATCATGCGGAGGGTCTTCCCTGGGAAGGAAAGGCACCGTGGATCTGGGGTACCAGGAGCTGACAGAAGCACCCCAACTCTTCCTATCTCCCTGACCTACCCTGGATCTGCTTCTCATATTCCAGAGGACCTCAGAAAATGCTGAAGATGCTTTTTGACTCTCCCACCTTCCTGCTTCTGTGGCCAGGCCAGGCTCCGGTCCCCGGAGAAACCTCTTCTTTTCCCACGGCACCCCTTGATCAAACACTACTTCTCCTCAGTCTACCTCAACACTACCCAATCCCCTCCCCCTTTAAAAACCTTATTAACCTTACTTCTCCTCCCCCATGATGCCAAAATACAATCAAACAACCATTTGCCAAACTTGTATGACATGCTACATGTTAAGCCAAATGTGCATCATCTTCTAACCCCGTTCTGATTCCCATTTTACAGATCAGGAAAATTAATGCTTCCAGCAGCAAGGTGACTTGCACAAGGTCACCCAACAAATAAGTTGGCAGAACCAATTCAAAGGTCCAACTGCTCCTCTGTGCGACCTCACTGGGTCACCCCACCCCCTATACCATTACATTACACCCCAACCGCCCAATCCTGGGGCCTCAAACCCAGAGGCCTGGCAGCTCCCAGGATGGCAGCAAGAGAACAGGCCTCACCTGGACCCGCTCACCTGTGAAGGGGTCCCAGACATGCACGGCCCCGTCGCAGCTCACCACGTACTGCGGGGCCTCAAGCTGGCCCACGAAGAAGACGCTCTTGCGGTGCTGGGAGTAGACGAAGCGGGGAGCCGTCTCACTGGTGCCATCCCCTGAGTTGTAGAGCGGCCAGAGGCGCACCGTGCGGTCCTTACTGCCACTCAGGAAGAAGTCCTCACTGCTCAGGGGTGCCACACACTTGACAGCCCCCGAGTGGCCCGGGAAGCTCTGCAGGCGGATCTGGTGGAAGTGAAAGTGGGCGTCCTGCTGGCTCACACCAATCTCGTACTGCCAGTACGCGAGCCAGTTCCCGCTCAGCCCGTGGGCACTCCGGGGCAGCTCCCGCTTCAGCGCGTTGTCTTCCTCGCTGCTGACGCCCCCACTGCCCGCCCCCGGGACGGGGCCCAGCAAGCCGGGGTTCTCGGGCTGTGGGTCGTCAGGAATCTGGATGCGGTTCCCGACCAGAACGCTCCCAAAGGTCCCTGAGTGGCTGTCATCCCGTGGGCCACCCCCACTCTGGGGGTCCCACTCGGGGCCCGTGTTGGGCACGGTGGGTTCCACGCTGGCCGGGCTGCGACTGCTTGGGCTGATGCTCTCCAGATACAGCCCCGCCAGTTCCCCAACCAGCTCGTGGTTGGGGACGATCTTCCGGATGATGTCACCTAGTTGGGGGGGTGGGAGTAATCCTAAGATCAGGGAAGATGGCGGGCAGCTGCCACCACCCCACCAAAGCTTGGGAACAGAAGACAGGGCAGGTGCTAGCTGTGAAACCCTGGCCAAGTAACTCTTCATCTCTGAGCCTGTTTCTTCCCTAGGAAGACGTGGACTCGCTCACACGCGCATCCTCTGTATGTGCTGGGCACCATGTGGCACATGGGAAACAGAATGGTGAGAAAGACAGCCGGTGCTCCCCCTCTCAGGACGTAGATTTCAGTGGAGGAACAATAACATATCTGACCATAGGGCCGTTCTTCCCATTCAGGGAGACAACACACATAACCACGCAGCAGTGCCAGGCCTACACGGTGTAGTCTGAGGCTACACAGATGGTGGGCTACTTATTCCTCCCAGAAACTCTTAGAGATGTCCGTATATCAGCCCAAGGCCCCTGCCTTCCCCAGGGATACTCTAAACCAGCGCCCATGCCTCCCTGCCGGCTAATGCTCACTCTCTGTTTATGTATCACCTTGGGACGGTGAGGTCTGACGTACAACACTGTGCTGAAGACCAGCTACAGGGTCTGGGGGAACAAGGGGAACACAGAGCCCTCCCGGGGGAAGAGACAGAGCCACAAAGGCTTTGCAAGGGAATGTGACGGGGCAGTACCCAACAGGCAGGAGAAGGGCACGTAGATTGTGTACGCCATCTCCAAGGTGAACACCTTCTGCAGCTCGTCCAGCAGGCTGGGGTCCACTAGCCGCTGCTGCCCATCGGAGAAGGCCACCTCCGGCAGCTGGCCCTCGCTGTGGCCCACAGCATCCAGCTTCAGATCCTGGGGGCAGGACAGCCCAGGGCAAGTCAGCTAAGTTCACGGCGCCTGCCCCGCCCAGTCCAGCCAGGTAAGGGAAGCAGGTCTGCCTACCTGGTGCTGAAGCTCGTGCAGCTGAGAGAAGACTTGAAAAAAGGTGGCCACAGGCTCACTCAGGTGCTGCTGGACCATCTCCTGCCCAATGCGCAGGCATATGAGGGCGATGAGGCTGATGGTTTTCACACACAGGACAGTCCGGGCCTGGGCCCCACTCGGGAACCTGGAAAGAGAGCACACGAGCTCCAGCGCCCCCCTTACACTGCCCCCCGCCCCCCACTCTGCAGGACTTGCCCAGAATCTACCAAAAAGCTTTCAATGAACAGAGCTCCAAGACTGATTGGCCCAAATGAGATAAGGAAACTGAGGCACAGAGAGGAGGTGCGGCTTGCTCAGGGTCGCACCGCTGGATCAGAACCAGGACTCCTGACACCCAGTCTCACTCCCAAGCTTCCCAGCCCCTCCTGGGCAGCATCCCCAGCTGGGCTACTCCCTGCACAGGGGTGGTGCAGCAGCCTACCCAGTGACGAGGGAAGTGAGAAAGCTGAGCACAGGCAGTAAGACCTCGTGGCTGATTCGGGGCAGGATGTCCATGAGGGTGGTGTCCGAGAGGTACACGATGATCTTCTGGGTCAGGGTCACCGCCGCCAGCAGCCCTGCCTCCTTACGGCTGTTCAGTCGACTGGGGCCTGAGGTGCTACCTGGGGCCACCTAGGGCCACAGAGTGGATGAGGGCCAGGCTGCCCATGGACCCCGGGACCCCCAGATTGCTCAGGTCTGCCCTCAAGCTCCTCGACCTCCCCTGAGGCTGCCCCAGCAGTGACTGACCAGGTAGCTGATGTAAGGCAGGTACTGGTAGGTGAGGACAGGCTCCCCGTACAGATGAGCGATGTGCAGGAGGCAGCTGAGCACAGGCCCAGACACTGTATCGCCCAAGACCGGCCTCTTCTGGTAGATGTTGCCCACACTCAGCGGGAGGCTCTCCCCGCTGCTCATCGTGAACTGCTGCCGAGTGGGCCCTGCCGAGGAAGAACCAGCAGCCTCGAGCAGCTCATGGCAGGCAGTGGGGAGGTCAGTCTTCCAGGAACTAGGGTAGCCGCTCCCATTCCCTCTAGCCTGGGGCCCACACCATGCCCTACCAGAGGAAGGAAGTAGCTTACAGACTGGGACCCGGGACCTGGCAGGGATGTGGAAGTGGGAAGGATGCCCTACAGGACGGACAGAGGGTCTGAGATGGAGCCCCCTCTCTGGCACAGACTGCAGGCCTTACCAACGTAGCAAGATGTCAGCAAGCGGAGCAGGTTCCGGGCCACATAACGAGAGGCCACAGTGGGGCCAAGCCTGGCAGACAGCCAGCGGACCATCTTGCAGGCCGTATCTGCAAGGCAGGAGCAGGCCCTGAGCTCATCAGATAACGGTGGCTTGCCGCTCCTCCCCCCCCCCCCCACCACGGCACCCCTCCTAGCCAATCCTGGGTGCAAACCTGCCAAGCAGCCGGTGCCCCACACCACCACCATCTATTTCACAGTGCCAGAGGGGACCTGTGGCTTTAGGACTGCCCCAGGTGATCCTGGCTTCCAGGCTGCTCCAGAATCCTCCCCTCGGGTACAACTTGCAGGAAGGTCATCCTTTCAGTGAATCTTCTTAAGCTGCTAAATGAGGCCTGGCCAGGCCCCAGCTCCCTCCCACTATGGCCTGTGCTCCCTCTTCTTCCCTCCAGTCTTCCTGTCTAACCAGGCCAGCCTTTCACTGCTTCTCCTTTTTTTTTTTTTTTTTTAAGATTTTATTTATTTATTTGTCAGAGAGAGAGAGCGCGTGCTCACAAGCAGGCAGAGTGGCAGGCAGAGGAAGAGAGAGAAGCAGGCTCCCTGCTAAGCAAGGACCCTGATGAGGGACTCCATCCCAGGACCCTGGGATCATGACCCCAGCCAAAGGCAGCGGCTTAACGGACTGAGCCACCCAGGCGTCCCTTTTCACTGCTTCTTTAATGGAGTCACAAAACCTCACACATGCTGATTCCTCTGCCTGGTATGCTCTTCCCACCACAGACCCTACCATTTTTGCCTTGCTACCTCCTATTCACTGGACCTCAACTGTCTCTACCTCTTTTTTTCCTCCTAAAGATTTTATTTATTTATTAGAGAGAGAGCACAAGTGGAGGCGGAGGGGCAGAGGGAGAGAAAGAAGCAGGCTGCCTGCTGAGCAGGGAGCCCAACGTGGGGCTCAATCCCAGGACCCTGGGATCATGACCAAAGGCAGACGCTTAACTGCCTGAGCCACCCGGCATCCCTGACTCTACTTTCATGGAAGCCTCTCTGACCCCTGAAAACTAGATCTAAGCCCTACTTATAGTTCCTTGTAATGCCTAGCCCTGTTGTTTACAACATTACTTTACCAAAGGTACCCTCCTCTGCTAGGAGTGAGCTCCAGGAAGGAAGGCCCACACCTGTGCCACACGTGAATTGGTTCGATCCACTCCTTGGCGCAGACCAGGTACTTAGAAATGCTGAATGAAGGGACGCCTGGGTGGCTCAGTTGGTTAAGCGTCTGCCTTCGGCTCAGGTCATGATCCCAGCGTCCTGGGATCGAGTCCCACATCGGGCCCCTTGCTCGGCAGGGAGCCTGCTTCTCCCTCTGCCTCTGCCTGCCTGTGCTCACTCGCTCTCTCTCCCTCTCTCTGTCAAATAAATGAAAAAAAAAAAAAGATTAAAAAAAAAAAAGAAATGCTGAATGAAAACCAGAGTAAGGAGTGCCTGGGTGGCTCAGTCATTAAGTGTCTGCCTTCGGCTCAGGTAATGATCCCAGGGTCCTGGGATCAAGCCCTGCATTGGGCTCCCTGCTCAGCGGGAGGCCTGCTTCTCCCTCTGCCTGCTGCTCCCCCTACTTGTGCATGCACTCTCTCTCTCTCTCTCTCACTATCAAAAAAATAAATAAAATCTTTTAAAAAAGGAAAGAAACCATATGATCATTTTAACAAATGCAGAAAAAGCATTTAACAAAGTACAACACCCATTCATGATAAAAACCCTCAACAAAGTAGGTTTAGAGGGAACATACCTCAACACAATAAAAGCCTTATGTGAAAAACCCACAGCAAATATCATCCTCAATGGGGAAAAACTAGGAGCTTTTCCTCTAAGGTCAGGAATAAGACAATGATGTACAGTCTCACCACTGGAAATTCAAACACAGCAATTAGACAACAAAAAGAAATAAAAGGCATCCAAATCGGTAAGGAAGAAGTAAAAGAAGAAGTAAAACTTTCACTATTTGTAGGTGAACTGACACTATATACAAAAAACCATAAAGACTCAAAACCAAAAAACTACTGGAACAGATAAATGAATCCAGTAAAGTTACAGGATCCAAAATCAAAGTACAGAAATCGGTTGCACTTCTATACACTAATAATAAAGCAACAGAAAATGAAATTAAGATTCACATTTAAAATTCACCAAAAAAATACAATGCTTAGAAATAAATTTAACCAAAGAGGTAAAAGACCTATACTTCAAAAAATATAAAACATTGATGAAAGAAATTGAAGACAATACAAAGAAATGGAAAAGCATTCTATGTTCATGGACTGGAAGAACAGATATTGTTAAATGTCTAAACTACCCAAAGCAGTCTACAAATTTAATGCAATCTCTATCAAAATACCAACAGCAGGGACGCCTGGGTGGCTCAGTTGGTTAAGCGGCTGCCTTCGGCTCGGGTCATGATCCCAGCATCCTGGGATCGAGTCCCGCATCGGGCTCCTTGCTCGGCAGGAAGCCTGCTTCTCCCTCTGCCTCTGCCTGCCACTCTGTCTGCCTGTGCTCACTCTCTCTCTCTGACAAATAAATAAGTAAAATCTTAAAAAAAAAAATACCAACAGCATTTTTCGCAGAACAAGTACAAACAACCCTAAAATTATTATGGAACCATAAAGGACCCCGAATAGCCAAAGCAATCTTGAAAAAGAAAAGCAAAGCTGGAGGCATCACAATTCCAGACTTCAAGTTATATTACAAAGCTGTAGCAATCATAACAGTATGATACTGGCACAAAACAGACACACAGATCAATGGAACAAAATAGAAAAACCAGAAATAAACCCACAATTATATGGTCAACTGATCTTCAACAAAAGAGGAAAAGACTATACAATGGGAAAAAGACAATCTCTTCAACAAATGGCAAAAAACTGGACAGCTACATGCAAAAGACTCAAACTGGGGATGCTTGGATGGCTCAGTCAGCTAACCATCCTACTCTTGATTTCAGGTCAGGTCTTGACCTCAGGGTCTTGAGTTCAAGCCCCACACTGGGCTCCATCTGGCATGGAGCCTACAAAAATAAAAATAAAAAAAGGAATCAAACTGGCCCACTTTCTTACACCATACACAAAAATAAACTCAATATGGTGAGAAAAAAATTAAAAAAAAAAAACAACCTCAAAATGGATTAAAGACCTAAACATGAGACCTGAAACCATAAAAATCCTAGAAGAGAACACAGGCAATAATTTCTCTGATATCAGCAGCAGCAACATCTTTCTAGAAATGCCTCCTGAGGCAAGGGAAATAAAAGCAAAAATAAACTACTGGGACGACATCAAAATAAAAAGCTTC